>NQII01002598.1:142957-162241 GCA_002778355.1 Clitarchus hookeri | reverse complement strand
AATCCAGCAGTGTGTTTATATGACCA
Source organism: Clitarchus hookeri (assembly GCA_002778355.1). Taxonomy (NCBI): domain Eukaryota; kingdom Metazoa; phylum Arthropoda; class Insecta; order Phasmatodea; family Phasmatidae; genus Clitarchus; species Clitarchus hookeri. Next base: position 162,215 of record NQII01002598.1, on the reverse strand, counting down.
CGCGGTCACCACGTGTTTGATCAAAGTGTTCAATAAAATAATTATATACATACAAAACTTGAGTGTGTTATTAATTCAGTCGTGCGCAGCGGCCATACAGCTCGCAATATCTTAATATCTGACGGTGTGTTACCAGAGAACCCCTGGGCCGTCANACAAAACTTGAGTGCGTTATTAATTCAGGCGCGCGCAGCGGCCATACAGCTCGCAATATCTTAATATCTGACGGTGTGTTACCAGAGAACCCCTGGGCCGTCAGCCGAACGACCCAAAAATCTCATCAGCTCACCGCGGAGCTGTGGCGCCGGGCAAATCCATAATCATTACATTCCAACTCTGGTAACCGACCGCGTCATAGGCATAACATGAAAATTAAACTGTGTATTTACGTAGACTGTTTTACAAAACTTTATACACCTGCTCCTTGAAGTAATGCTCTACATTTAATGCTGTTTTGAAGTAACGACTGATTAGTAATTAGGGTATAAACTGAAAAAGCATGGCCAGAAATATGAAGTAATGCTAATTTTCATCCAGTGGACTTTACAGTTTCCATGTGTATGGCATTGGACAAGTTGCTTGCTCCGTCCGCCCCCTGTTATATCGAACAAATACAGTACTGTGGTGTATTATGAAACAAATATCTATACCCTTTCTTCATTAGCCGTTTTTTTCTTTCACTGCCCATGTACAACTTCAGCTAAACTCAAATGGTAATATGATTAATTATGTACATCTAACATTTTGCTCACTTACACCCACTCAACCTCCACGTATAAAGCCATTGTTTTTCTTATGCCATCCCACATTTCAGCATGGCAGCTATCGTGGGAAGCGCGAGAAGCTTTCAAGCTACGCTTGCAAGACACGCCTACCTCAAATTGTCCAATGAGTATAAAATTCGCCGCACCATTGGGTGGTCATGATTTGAGTCGGGCAGTTCTGTGCTTACAAAGGTCATGTTGTTTTCACCAATGTGCACGTGTTCACTGAAAACATTATTTTTATGGTTCTAATACTCTAAATTAAATTTTTTACAGAGCATTATTTTTTATCTCAAGAAATATGCGTTAGTATTCTGCTCTGAACGGAAATGCCTACAACAAGCCAGCTATACTCACGAGGCAGCCTGAGAACTTTTGATCTCATTTGCCTTGTAGAATGTTTATTCTCAAAACATGATTCCAACGTTGTTGAATGTCTATTTACAGGTCTTATTATTGCTATAAATTGGTTTTATTGATGATAATGTCACACAGTGGTACATACAGTAAACATGCACTTTTCCATGGTCTGAAAACAATTTATTTTTATTTACATGCACTCAAATGGCCATAAAGAATTTGATTAGCACCATTTTACTTAACAATCTATTTTCTTAGAACGCATTAGAGCGCTACTTCGAGGAGCGAGTGTATATGTCAAACTGAGCATGAATGTTTCCTGGCGTGTGACTACAATTGCCTACTAATGCTCGCACTGTTGCCAAAATAATTTTTATTTTGAATTTCTCTTGCACAAACATGACACAATATTTTGCAATATATACAAGAATTTGATTAAGTTTTAGTACACACCGACTATCAAAATGGTTTCATGTTACATTAAATGTAGTATACTCGTGTAACTCACCTAGCGCAGACTGGGGCGGGTAGAACCTTAAGAGGACGTTGCGGGAACTTCCGGTCACCTTATTCACGTTTGGCTGGTTGGGATTTCGTTTCCAGTGCTTCATTATGTGCGAAAAAGACAGCTGCATATGTTCATCCACAGTCTGGAACCAAAAGGACATAGAACAACTATAACAATAAGAATCACGAGAGAAAATTAAACTAATAATAATCATCACATCAAAAGTGAAACAGACATGAGCACATGTACTTAGTGGTTGGTTCTTGCAGATAAGCACATACATATATAGAAAATGACATATTTTTACATCTGTATGCACGAGTGCAAAGTTTTACTGGCTAGACCAGCTTCACCATGCAAGTGTTAATGGCCCACTACCTCACTTTTCAGATTATTACAAGTGTTCATCGATAAACAAAAGTATTTATTATTAAGTTGTACCAAATCATTATTGGTACGAGTATTTTCTTCATTTTTAAGTGACAATTATAGTGATATTATTCACGTAGTAATTATTTTTGCTGGATGTGCTAAAACAAAAGACATTCATGTCACTTTGTAAAGAAGCGGATAGTGGCTAGTTAAGCGATATTTAAAATATTATTTCTGCCTCACAGTTGTGCGCCATTTGTAAAGAAACGTCTTTGATTGTTAAGGCATATTTATTATATTAAAGCCGCACAAGGTTAGGCGGGCGCCATCTTGTAACGTTCCGCTGCGTACACTACAGACTGTTTACTTGCCTCGGCTTGCTCGGGGTAGAAACACGAGACTCAGTACCATTGGATGTTCGTTGATTATGAAAGAAAGTTCAAGTTCGAAGTTAGTTTGTTATATACTTTATTTATCCTTTGAATGACACAGTTCACATACGAATGTCCAGTATGCAGAGTACGAACCGTTCAGATAAATATCCAAGTACAGAACAGCGTCACAGTGGTTTACCGTTTATGTTAATGTCTCAAAGCTTGCATCGCAAGACTAATTTAAGAAGGCAGGAGGGATGCTCGTTCCCTCCTGGCACCCTAACGACCCCCACGCCTGATGCGTCGTCACACGCCCTACGCGTCCTCTTCAGCAGTTGATTACTTTGTTGCCCAGGCGATAGGCACCACCAGTATATATTGGCCTATCGCCCCCCTTCTCCTGCGATAAGCGCCTATCATCTCGCAGCAGCGTGAGAACTGCGCTGTCCCACGCTCCGCCTGACATCGATACTGCTGTGCCCGTTACGTCGCAGGAAACTAAAACTGTGCTGTCAACAAAAACGACTTCGCAGTCCACAAAAACTTGTTGACGCACTCACCTCCGGATAACAAAACGGCGCCGAAGGAACTAATCTAATTAATGTTGACGCTTCAAAAAAAAACCAAAGTTTGAAACGAAACACTACCGGACTCCTGATAAACGTTAACAGCAAACACGGGAAACGAGCCAGCACGGCTTTAAACTGAAAACCCGATAAAAATATTACAAAACTTTCCCGAGCTTCATACACACGAAAGAATTTTACATCCAAGTCCCGAAAAATTAAGTATATTGCGTCATTACAACTTGTATAAATTTAATAGAAGACACAGCTTATTGTTAACGATATGGCAGAATAGTGGCATTGCTCAGTGGTCATTTCAAACATTTTATACATACCCTGTTTTTACATTTTCATTTGTCCTCTGCAATGCATGTTTTAATGTTGCGAGTAATTGTAATCAATGTGTGCAGGAAATATTTCATTTTTCTACACCTTTGGGGATTAAAGTAATTGATTCAGTGTTTGGATCTATGAGGTAGTAGCAGTTTGTATTTATTTGATATATTTTCGATTTTCAAAGATTATAGTTTCATTTCAAGTTGTTTGTCAATAGCAATGACAGTGGTAAACAAGGTTTTCGGCACAAGAAGGACGATGGATGTTCCTAAAAGAACTTTCACGCAGATTTCAAATATGCCATCTGTTTATCTCCATCAACCACACAGATTTTTTTCTTCTGAAAACAGGCGGAACAAAAAAAACACCTAGTGATTATAATTCCCATTATATTAATTGCAATTTGAAAACAATTTATATATAGTTTGACATAGAATGGAATAAACTTTTAGATGATGTAGACTTTATTCGTTATTCCTCATATGTGGGAAATATAAAGGGAAATATCCTCAAAATTTCACCTTTCCTGGTTTTTTATTTTTAACGTCCTTTACGCCCTATCACAGCATTTTTTCCTCAGGAAAAACTACGAAAAGCAATGTGGGACACATGAAACAAAGTTAAACAGGGTTCTGCACAGGATGATTCACTCACTGCAGGTCTGGACCTGTCGCCAGGCAGCCTGCTGCATCTTGCAACCAGTGTAGCTGAGACTCTCCCTGTGTACGCACGTGTTTTGTGTTCGTTCTGTTTTCTCTTGTTTGGGCTGAACATTTCTCGTACAGCGTAGGTGTGTTGTGTCCTAAACATGCAGATAAAGTGCGTAAACTATCTGAATAGATTCTGCTATGTGTCTGGAGAACTTACGTTTAAATTGCAAAAATGAAGTTTGACACCAATGATTAATAAATGTTATGAATTGTATTTTGGGTTTAAAGTGAGTGACCAGGAGAAGAAAGTCTGATGGGTTGGGCTAAGGGTTATTGCCACATGACATTTGCAGTACCCATGGTGTATCGTGAACCAAAATATCACTCGTCTGACTGTTATATCTGTCTTACAACGATAAAAGGAATTAGTAGTAAGTCAAAACACACAGTAAAGTACCCTGATTTGTCATCTGCTATAAGACCTGGGCCCCACAGTAAGGATTTACCTGTTCCACAACCTCCAGAATACGTATCTGTGGAAGATGAATGTGAAGATGAATCTGTTATGGAAATGCGGCAAGTGGAAGAAGATGCCACTTTTGAGGCAAGTACATCATCCAGTGAACCTCACATGATACCTTTGGCTTCTCGTCTCAAAGGTTGGAATCTCCTACATGTAGATACAAAAGTGTGTTCTTTTCGCAACCTCCAGGAAACATTTGAACATTTATTCTCTAAAGAAGGTACATCAGTGTACTGCAATGATGTTTGTGCTTTGATGGAAGAACTTGATCATGGACACGTAACTTCAGAGTGGAGACTCTTCATTGATTCTTCTGCCGCAACTGCATATTAAATTGGAACTTTTTGAAAAATTTCGCTAAGGCTATGGATAAGAATGGTGCAGGGTTCCTACACTGGAAAGAAAAATTTCCTCGTGTCAGTGATGCAAAAATCAAGGAAGGAATTTTTGTGGGTCCACAAATTAAAGCTTTGTTCTCAGATGGGCATTTCGAGGATTTGCTGAGCCCAGTTGCAAAATCTGCATGGAGTGCATTGAAAGGTGTTGCACAACATTTCTTAGGAAATCATAAATCCCCACATATAATGATATTGTGAGCGAACTTTTGCAACAGTGTAATATGACCCTAATAATTCTGCTCCTTAATGAAATTGTCATAAGATGATGCAATAAAAACCATTTTCTTTTACCAGGAAGCTAAGAATAATACATAGTTGGCTGACGTAATACGACGCAATACAGGTATGATAAGGAGGGTCGCAGTGTGTAATGACGCAGTATTATTAATTTTTGGGACACGTGTTCCATTTTCTTTCGCCTTGCTAATCTTCATTATATTTTTATCGGGTTTGAAATTAAAAGCCGCGGTGGTTCGTTTACCGTGATAATTTGTTTATCGGACATACTTGTGCCGTTTAACGTTTATCAGGCGCCCGGTTGCTATTTTGAAAGTTTTAGTTTTTGTTAAGCGTCAGCATTATATTAGAAACTTTCAGACTGCGTCGACAGTTTTGCCCGACAAGTTCGATATCTATAATCTTTTACTACGATGCAGTTTCGATAACATATGGAGCGAGTGCGTGGCAGCCCACGCCAGGCCCTGATCTCAGTAGAGGGGGGTGATAGGCAGCGACAAATACTCGTGGCCTGTCGCCATTAAAGTGAGTTTGAAGTCAGTCGCCATTGAAGTCAGTTGTCATCCAGTGCTCGCCTAGGCCACGTCGGGCTTGGCCTAACCCCCACACCGGCAAACTTGAACTTGCTAGATTATTTATCCGCCGGTGTGGGAGGTCGCTGCATTTGTTTTTCTTTGCGCAAGTTTTTATAAAGTAAATAATTCGTAAACGACTGTGGCGCTGTTCTGCACTTGTCTGTTTATCTGTGAACGGTTCGTATTCTGCATACCTGAAGATCGTATGTGAAGTGTTTCACTTGAGTGGTAAATAAAAGTATACAACAAATACACCGGAACTTGACTTTATTTAATATTTAATTGGCGTCCATTTTAAAGAGTCTCGTGTTACTCCGTCTTGAGCTAGTCGAGTGGTAATTTATAGTCGAGTGGCAATTTCCAGCCGGCTATAACTGTGCACATGCCACATTACAACTGTGCCAACGTGATGACATATACGCCAGTGTTGTGTGGGGTGTTTTTGGTGGTGCAATAAAGCTTTCAGAAGTTACTTATAGAAGGCACGGCCTCCCTTGTGAATAGTTGCCTGCCGTTGTGCGAGAGTAGAAGTCAGTTGCACAGGAACAGAAGATGATGGATTGAAGAGTACGTGCATGTCGCAATTGCAACTCACACCGGCAGCACACATAATCTTTCTTTTTCATCATATTTCGGACTAACATAAAATCAAATAAATTATTTCAGCTGGTGTGGGGGATAATTTGGCATCATTCAGGGCGCCAGGAGTGTGTTTGCTTCTCTCCCGCCTTCGTAAATATCCTTGTGATACAAGTGTTTTCGACTGAAGAATAATTGATACTGCGATTCTTATCTCGCTGCTGCTTGTTTGTTTCGGAAGTATTTTTGGACCCCTGCTGTAACTGAAGTGCATTTTTTTTTTTGTGCCGCTGCTGTAATATAACTGCATCATGTAATAAAACTCAGTTGAACTATATCTCCGGCTCGTCTTGATTAATTTATTTTGCTGTCTTTATAAACTTGAGTCTCAATGTTCACCTGACTGAGTTAGGCGATGTAATGTTTGACTGTCACACCTGGCACGACTTGTAACATTACGACACACAGCATAAATGTCCATCTTTTAACATTTTCCTGTATTTTGCAACATTTTTTCCTGGTCCTTTGAGATGTGAAAAAAAGGGGTTCTACTGTAATATAATTTTTGAAACTTAAGCATAATTATTTAAGGAAACAGTATATTTACTTTGATAAAATCAGTTTGTGTACTATGCTGATGATCATCATGTTTTCTGTCATTGTATCAGCTCTCAAGATTACAAATTTGTATCGCTTGAATACTTTTAAGGACAACTTATTTTTTTTCAAAGATTACTACAACCCTTAAATTTGGTGCCATGCTCATCCATAATTTATCTAATCACTTTAACACTAAATTACTTGTGCGAGAAACAATAACAGCTAATATGGAACATAGAATAATAAACAGAAGTCAATATCGTAGAGAAACCTATAACCAGAAACTTATTTTGAATCAAAAGTATTCAATTCTTCTCAAAAATCTTAAACCAGCTAAAATCACAGATGAGAACATTTGAAAAGAACTCTTACATAAAACAAATTTACTTACAATAAATAAACATAAAGATAAAAGACCAAGTTTATTATAATTTTCTGCAGCAACATGATAAAACCAAGCAAACATCTCAAAATGGTTTTCACAGGTTATAACTGACAGTAGAAGTTTACTGATAAATAATAATGCAATTATTTTATGTTCATTATTTTAGACTTTATGAACTGAAAAGAAACACCATTTCACAAAATTATGTTTCAAATGTTATTTATATCAAAACATGTTCATTTATTTTTAAATGAGAAATGTTTTGGGTTGGGTACATTGCAAACTAAACCAGCCTGAAAATGGTGGTTGTATGTTGACCTGAAGTTAACCTCCCAAATAATGTTTAATTCATCAATAAATCTGAAAGTATCAACGATGGTACACTTTTATTACCTCCAAAGTATGAGACACTACATAATTTTGTTTCGCCAAGTGCTCCCCAAAAACACGTCATGTCATGTAAACATTATGTAAAATAAAAGCTCGGGCAAAAGTTTACTACATTACCAGAAGAGCCCTGTAATGACGCAATATTCATAATTTTTCGGGACACGGGTGTAAAATTCTTTCGTGTGTATGAAGTTGTGGAAAGCGTCGTAATATTTTTATCGGGTTCAAATTTAAAGCCGTGGTGGCTCGTTTCCCGTGTTTGTTTATCAGACAGACGTGTGCGTTTGTAGGTTAATGGGCGGACGTCTGCTGTTTACGTTTTATTAGGAGTCCGGTTGTGTTTTGTTTCGAACATCGTTGTCTTTGGGATGCGTCAGCATTAATTAGATTAGTTTGTTTCTGTTAACAGCGACGTCGACATGTTTTAGTTCCTTCGGTGCAGTTTTAATGCGTCAACAAATTTTATACGAAACGAGAGGTTAGTTTATCTGGATGTTGAATGCGTCGACAGTTTTAGTTCCTCCAGCGCATTTTCAGGCAACAGGCAATGTTAAGAAGTTTTTGTTGTACGAGAGGTTCATTTATGTTGACAGCAAAGTTTTAGTTTCCTGACGGCGTAGCAGTCGATAACGTGTTGAGCGCGGGACACAGCGCAGTTTGTGATGACGCTGCTGGCAGATGCCAGGCGCTTATCTCAGGAGAGGGGGGTGATAGGCAGCACAAAAAGAGGCGCCTGTCTGTCGCCCTTAGAGCAGTCTTTTTGAAGTCAGTCGTCAAAAGAAGGTACTTCGGGGCAGTCGCATGTGAGGGCACAGAACAGTAGTCGTCGTAGTACAATGATAGTCTAGGTCGCGTCGTGTGTGCGAATAACCCCCACATCGGCCACTAGACTTTATTATTTTATTTCTCTGCCGGTGTGGGAGGTAGCCGCATATGATATTTATTTTTATGCAAGTTTTGAGACAATAACCTATAAACTACTGTGGCGCTGTGTCTGTACTTGTATATTTATCTCAAGAGAGGTTCGTACTCTGCATACTAAAACTTCGTCTGTGAACTGTGTGGCTGAATGTTAAATAAATAAATATATATATAAAACTAATCTGGAACTTCTTTCTTAAGTAACTAGTGTTCAATTTACTGAGTCTTGTGTTTCTACCTTCTGATCTAGTCGAGGGCAAGCCGTGGCAACGTAAACATTCGGCAGTGTAACAAGTCCGGAACGATACAAGATTACGCCCGCCCACCTGTGAGGCTGCATTATAATAAATATAACGAGAAGTGCGGAACGTTACAGCCCCTAAAATTAAGCTCTACAGGTAAAATTCCTTGGTTTGTATATTGATGAAACCTTGAACTGAAAGATACACGTAGCACACGTTAATTCCTAAACTGAGTGAAATATGCTTTACATTGAGAAATGCAGTAAGCATAATGAATCCTGAAGCTGCAAATATGATATATTTCTCGTACTTCCATTCAGTTATGTTGTATGGTGTTATGTTCTTGGGAAATTTTGCAGACTCTTTGAAAGTGTTTAGAATGCAAAAGCCAGCAATCATAATATTAAGTAACTAAACTTAAGCTGAATTCACGTAGAGAACTGTTTAAGAAATACAAAATACTTACACTCCCTAGCCAATACATATACTCCCTATTGTTTTTTTCTGCTGATAATTCTGATTATTTCACAAAAAACCATAGTTTTCATGAATATAATACTAGAAAAGTAAATAATATCCACAAATCTTCAGTAAGGCTGAAGATGGTCAAGAAGAAGGCCCTATATACAGACACAAACATTTATAACAAACTTCATAATAATACACGTAATAGGACTATATACACTGAAGAGCAAAAAAAACTGGTACACCTGCCTAATATTGTGCAGGGCCCCCGCGAGCACGCAGAAGTGCCGCAAGACGACGTGGCATGGACTCGACTAATGTCTGAAGGTATGCAGGAGGCATTGAAATCTGCGCCAATTTGAGAAAGGGTTGCACGTCTGTCACGTTTAATGATTCTCGTCAGTCGTCGTTTGTACCGTTCTTTCACGATCTTTTTCCAGCTGCAGCGATGTCGAAGATGTGATGTTTTACTGGATTCCCGATATTCACGGTACACTCGTGAAATGGTCGTACGCGAACATCCAAATGTTATCGCTACCTCGGAGATGCTATGTCCCATCTCTCGTGCGCCGACTATAACACCACGTTCAAACTCACTTAAATCTTAACCTGCCATTGTAGAAGCAGTAACCGATCTAGCAACTTTGCCAGACGCTTGTTGTCTTATATAGGCGCTGCCGACCGCATCGTGTTACTCTGATTGGTTCCATACCTCTGTTATTTGCATAAGCACGCCTACACCAGATTTTTTGGCTCTCCAGTGTATAATGTGGACACTAAAACATTCAAAGAGTCTTTAAAGGACTATCTACTTTCCCATTCCTTTTATTCTGTAATGGAATTTTTAGATACACATCATTACCCACATTACATTAAGATAACCATGTTGTTTCTTCCGTCAATGTGTATGGTATCATGTTTATATGTTTATATTCTGTTATGATGTGATTTTCTTTTACCTTTCTTTACTCTCATGTTGTCATGTGTGTTTTTCTCTATATCTTGATGTATCATATTGTATTTTTTTGTTTGTTCTTTTCTCTTGCCAAGTGACGTGTTCTATAGCCTTATGGATTTTGCCATGTATTAAGGCTCTACGGAACAAAAGTAAATAAATAAATAAATACATAAATAAATTTTGCCTGCCCATAATTAACCAGCTACAATGATGGGAGTTTTCCTACCTTTAGCTATTTGTTTGTAATAACGACGGAAGGCCATGACCAATGCAGCCGTAGCTCTAATGATACCACGCAACATTCAGTGTCAACTGGGCCTTGGCTTGGCAAGAGCTCGACCAGCAGAGCGATGGGCACCGACTGCACCAGCATCGGAACGCAGACTGGCCGAGCACACCACGAGAATGCCCATGCAGAGCGGTCAGACTACGCACTGACACGCTATGACGCTACTGGTTATTCTCCAGTGATGTTAAGCAGTGTTGCCAAGAGTTCCAGGTTGATGACAGAAAACGTTCTCAACGAAAACAAAAGACTGTCTGCACGCTGCTCTGAAAGCAATCTTTTGTAAAATAAAGTTTCCCCATTGGCCAAGTTTAAAATTTACCGATAGAAATTATGTTTGCCCTGGCACCAGTCCAGAATAATATGAGGTTTAGGCAAGAAGTATGGTAAAAGTTGTAACATGAATAAGCATGCTCTGGTTCGCTTAGTTCTAAGACTCTTGAGGAGTCAGCATCTGGAGGACATCAGTTAGGTATGTTTTAATACAAATTATTTTTTAAAATAAGCTTAAATTTTGAGGAAAGTAAGTAGACCAGGAAGATAAATTTTTATGCAGTAGGTATGTCGCCAAAATATTTTAAATATTTTTGCTGATGTAAAATATAATTGTAAGAAAATGCCTAAATTGGACTCTTAGTGGGTTTTGGTGGGTGTTGAATATTTGCAAAAGTAGCGGCCTACTTGTTTTAGTTATGTTTTGGTGTTTTAATCAAATGCTCTCCCTTCAGAACCGTTATTGAAGGAAACTTGTTTTATAGGTGGTTCAAGATAAAGTGAGCACACTAAGTGAACTTTAGAGAAGGGAAAAAAACATTACTGCTCAGTAACGGCATACATTTTAATGACAGCAATACACACAGTAAAGTAGGAGAAGTGGTTCCAGTACTTAAAGCCGTACTGGACACTATATTAAACATATACAGAACCTGAAATTCATAACCTTCTTTTTGCTTTATGCACACAAGAATAAAAGACATAATAATGCGTTTGTATTTATAAAATATTCGTGACACCACTTGGCTGAAGTACTGTTTCAAGTTAGTAGGTCGATTGTTTTGTTTGTTCTTTTTGTTACCTCTTTCCCATTCCAGTGACACATACTCTGAATTCTGTAAATTTATGAGGCTGTCTGTCCGTTCCCTGGTTGGTTTTCTTAAGAATCTTAAACAACGTGATTTATGTGGCAGTTCGTAACCTCAAATATAAAATATTTTACATAAAAAATTAAACCTTTAGGTCTACATATATGGTGTCAATGAAGTGGTACATTTTATAACTGCTTTTTGCTGTGTTTTGACATTGCTTTTGGTCGCAGAACCTGACAGTGTTTTTTAATAATTTAAAACTTGGAGAAACTTCAGTGGAGTGCACTTAATTAGATTTACAGTACTGTTTGGCAATTCTGGAACTTCAACGAAAGTGTGTTATTATTTATGTGACCGTTGAGAAGTTTACAAGTCAATACCTTGGTACATATTTAAATATTTATTTTAGCAAATAGGTAATGCTACAAACTTAATTGATATTACATGTGGAACATTCCTCCACTACTTTTAATATATTGGCTAAGTTCAACATATTTTTAAACCTTCCAATGTGTCCAGGCCAACATAAACAGTAAGCATTCTGAGCTGCCTAGTAAGGCCAATCTTTAGTGTCGTTAGACCCTGTGAAAACAAAATGCATCCGGATGCGTTTTCATGAAACTTGCATTTAGTGATAAATATCAGAGAGAAAGTGTGCTGTAAAAATTTGGATCAATTTGGTCCAGCCAATGAGGTTTTATAACAACTAATTGTAGCATTTGTAACAACATCATAGCAAAACCGGCCATTTGCTTACACATAGAGTATGTATGCAATTATTAATTTGGCAGTATCGGTACTTCAAGTCACACACTGTTATCAGTAGGAATTTTGATATGTTGGCAGATAATGTCACAATTGTTAAGTACGCAATGGGAGAGTACTATTTTGTAATATTATACTGAAATAAAATAATAAGTAATTTAAAAGCATTTAAGCTTTGATTTCAATTCATTTTTGATCTGAAATTTAAAAGTTACGTTTTTAATCCAGTGTCGCCTGTAGACCGGTGTTCCAAGAGATTGTTTCTCTACCAACCGGATATGCAATGCTGCATTGTATATTCTTTCAGTCGCCGTCTGAGGCTACCCCTTCCACTCTCTTCCCTGCAGCTGCAGTTCTTGCAAATTGTCTCGGCGTATCCCTGCCGCTTGGTGCGTGATTTCACATTTAAAAAATACTTCTTTGTTCACGCGTTATGTTCTCCCGCCTCAGTGCACTTCAGCACAATTCGCCTCTTCTGGACAGCCTGCGACATCTATCGTCGTAAATCTAAGCTTTTCGTTTGTCTTTTGCTTGGCACTTTTCCATTTTTCACACAGCGTCATTAACTCACTTTTCATTCCGCCGCCCTGCCAACATGTTTGGTTCGTGTTAACTACGGGCATGAAGGCATTTTGTGGCACCTAGTGCCTACTACAATGTAGTATATTTTTATTTGTGGCCATCATGTGGTCTGTACTAGACTAGTTATTTGTGANGAGTTACGTGATTCTTTTTTTTTATCCCTTTGGTTCGGTATTTCAAAATGTAGTGCACTGGTTGGATATTTTCTGTCTTCCCTCCTTGGTGAGCAACACTTCAGTTTATAGTTGTTCTTCTTGTGCGCCAGTTATATTCACTCAATAACATGTTGGTTACATTTTGTTTTAGTGAGGGTGCAAGTGGCACGCTAGTCTTTACTGCACATGCCTTGGGGGTGAGGTCAAATCAACTTAATTTTCTCCATGCTGGTGTTTGACAGTGGACTATGTAATCTTCTTGCCCGGGATACAACTAATTTGTTCCCGTGGATTCGACGGTCGCCATACAGCTAAGTTACAACAGAACTTATCTAAAAATAACGTGCTTTTGAAAACTTAAAATTTTTTTTAACCACACATGTGTGACTTGGACAGTTTCAAACTATAATCATATAGTACTTATTTGTTGTTGAGGGTTAATATCATATCTGTGAACAGTTGGTTTGATCTTAATACACGATTTGCATTAAGTGTACGGTTAATGTTTTTTTTTTTAAATTTAATATAAATTAGCACCATTAGTTGTTAGGGATGCATCCCAGGGGTCTCATTTTAATACTTATAGGCCACATTAACTGGAATAATTTCTATCTTGGAAAATGGCTAATATTTTGTTTCAATGTTATAGTTATAGATATTAATCGCTGATTCATAACATGATTTAAACAGATATATGGTCACATTTCATGGCTTTCATTTTTGAGGGCTGATCTTTAATGTTGTATTGCATTCTCTCTTTTATGGTTATTTAAACTGTCATTAATTTATTTTAAAGGAAAAGAAAATAATTATTTGTTCAGAATACATTCGTTTGTTTACTTTTTTTTTTGAAAGAAAATAAATTATGATAATATACTAGCGCTTCTTATTTGACTTTGATGAGCATATTTGTTTGTGTATCACTTCCTTTTATATTTGTCTGTGCCGGGTCCTTTGGTAATTCTATTTTTATTATTCCATTTTGTTTGTTAAGTTTTTTTGTGACATTTTGTTTGTTGCTTATGCCAAGGACTCAGGATATTTCTGTGTTTGTTGGAAGTCAATATTATATTATATTATATTAGTTTCTTATATTTTGGTTGTACATGGTCACACAAGAAATACACTTTTTTGGGTATATTTTAAAGTAACTTTTGCAAGAGCTAAAAACACATTTGATGTAATAATGTAAAAGGTACGATGTGTTATTGTTTTCAAAGTATTTTATAGAACACATATAATAAAACTACTATACTATTTTATGGATAAAATTATTTTAATAATTATAAATTATTTTCCAAATCTCCCCCCTGTTGAAATTATTTTAATTGGAACACACACACATTTTGAAAAATTATTTTGTGCATGAATGACTTCTTATTTTCTACCAAACAGCAAACAAAATATCTTGTCGGCGCAGCTTCTTAGGCCAATTCACAGCCCCATTTTCATATTGATTTTGATGGTAATGTGTGTGCATATCTAGTGCCAGCAGCTGCAACATGCCTCGCTTCTCTGTCGCACCTGTCGCAGTTGCTCTTGAAAAGTAGGTCATGCCCTGCCCACCAGGTAGGGAGAGGCCCTGCAGGTAGCCGTCATGCAGGAGGAGAAGATCTTACGAGATCCCCCACGTATCACCGTACTCATCGGGACGTCCAAAGTACTGGCCACTTTGATACCGCAGCTAATGCAAAATTCGTCTGCAAGGAAGACATACCCCGTGAGTACAGGGGCAAGATCAAGCCCGCCGGAGACACCACGATACACATGTCCCAGAAAGGAGCCCGTCTACAGACAGTAGGGAGACTCGTTGACACTAAGGTTTGCCAACGAAGTGATCCAAACCCAGTTCCACGTTGTGGCAGACCTGGGAGAAGCAGTTATCTTGGGTCAACCCTGGTTATTGGAGCAACAAGCGATCCTGGACTGCCAGCAAGGGCAAATCTACTTAGGCGCTACGAAGAGAAGGTCTATAACTTGGCGCAAGTTCGCCGAACCAGAGCTGCAACAACCCATCACTGGAGAAGAGTTGAACCACCATCATCCAAGAACACCACCGCATGTTTGAACAGCGCAGTACGCTACGTCAAACTGCAACGATCTTACACGAAATACATCTGACCAGTCCCCAGATCATACATAGTCGACCAGGGAAAATTTCCACCAACAAAGAGCCTTAATAGAGCAACAAATAGAGGCGATGCAGCAGCTCGATATCATTGAGCTGTCACTCTCTGCCAACAATGCTCGAACTGACCTTGTACCGAAGGACGGCACTCTAAGGTTATCCGTAAACTACGACGACCTGAACCAGATTACCCAGCCAGTAGCTCTCCCATCACTGAACTTGGGACTCATGCTCAAGGCACTTGGGTAAGCCAGAATCTTCAGCACCCTAAATATGGTATGTGGGTATTGGCAGATACCAGTGCATCCGCAGTCAAGGCCATACACCAAGTTCACCACTACTTTTTGAAAGATTCGAAGTCCCCTGTCTCACATGCCGCCTATCCAAGTGCCATTTCGGGAAAACGGAAAAGGCACAGAGTCGCCCACACTGAGCAGATTCGCATGATAGCTGAAGCAGCTACGCCAAAGAACAAGAAGCAGTTGTGGAAATTCTTGGAACTCTGCAATTGGCTTCCTGACTTTATCCCCAATATCGCTGAACTCATGGGGCCACTGAACCACCTTCTACGCAAGGATCAAGGCTGGAAGTGGTCGGAGGAGGAAGACTAATTCCAAAAACTCAAGAACCATTTTGCACAGTCAGACACGTTCTATCGAACGCTCCCGACCTTCCAAACAGACGCAAGTGGTATAGGTCTTGAAACCTTTCCCTACCAGAAAAATCCGGAAGGAAACTGATGGGTAATTATCTACGCAAGAACCTTCCTGGCGGACACGGAAAAGACTTACCACTGAAACGAACAAGAATGCCTAGCCATCATATGGACCCTCGAGAAATTCTGTTATCACCTGGAAGCCAGTCACACCTTTCATTCTGCGGACCGATAACCACGTCCTAACCTGGTTGCATACTGCCAACCCGACCAAACCAAAACTAGGCCGCTGGGCCTTGCTACTCCAAGAGTTCAACTTCCCCATTCAACACTGCCCAGGGAAGCAGTACGAGCTACCCAACGCATTATTGAGAGTTCCTAACCCCCACCAGGAGGAGAACCTGGAAGACTGGGAAAGAATGCTCTCTCCAGAGTATTCTCCACACCGAGAAAACAACGCAACAAGCTTTGTACAGCCGATGGAGGCACAAATCAGCTGAGCGTATTCACAGAACAACAAAAGGCTGATCCCGAGGTGCGTGACCTACTCGCAAGATACCTGAAACGCTTCAAAGAAAAGCAAGAGGAACGTCTGGGCTCGCCCCCACTTCGATACCGAAAACTGGAATTTGTGGGTGCCGCACAGCCTCTGGGCGGACATCTGCTACTACCACCAGCACCCTCATGCGGGACATTCAGAAGTAAAGGACACACTCCGTGAGATGAGCCAGAGGTACACCTGGGAATGTGTAAGTCGGGTGTGGAAGCCTACGTTCAAACAGTGCCAAGTCTGTGCCAGCATGCAGGGAATGGAGCCCTAAGAACCACGGCCATCTCACGACTGCCCACACAAGCATGGCCACAAATCGCAGTCGACCTGATGGGGCCCTACCCCTGCACCCAGAAGGGTAAACAGTACATACCAGTATAGGCTGTTCATGGTAAAGTGAGCACTTTTGAGGACCTAGTTACTTTTTCCTTTCAGCAATATTTTTATCCTTCAACAACCTTTTTAAAATAAATATTGCCATGTAAGTAATAAACACAATGTGTATATTCCACCCCACTCGGAAGTTAACGTCCAATGCTAACATAAAATACATTTACTGGCTATTGTTTCAAATGAGAGAGCTTTCTAAAGTGCTCACTTTACCGTGAATAGCCTAAAGTAACCAAATTGTTTTCTAGGTGGGTTGAGGCCTACCCCCTGGCCACAACGGACACCATGGAAAGAGAGTTGTATCCCCACTGCATCCTAACTTGACAATGGTCCCCAGTTCTTAGGAGCAGCATGGGAAAATGCATGTCGTAGATGGGGAGTCCAACCGTGGACTACACCAAGCTACCACCCCCTAGGAAATCTGATGGAAAGGAGAAACCAAGAGAAACGAAAGGCCTCCGCATCCGAATGCAGAGATATCACTGGAGATAGGACACCTATCTTCCTGACATCGTGTTTACTCTCCGCTGTCAACCAAATGAGGCTTTGGGAGCCTCCCCCAGTAAGTTACTGCTTGACTGCCCTCTACAATGCCCCAAGGAATGGGGTTGGGAAGCAGAACTCAATGAAATACTGTAAGCAGAGGAGATACGCCGGGAAAACATGAAACGCACAGCAGCTTCACGCGCCAACCAAGCCCGCTATATTAAGCGGAAATATCCAGCGCCAACACGTCAACCTGGGCAAGCTATTCGAGAAGGGGAAAACNGGGAAAATGTGGCTGAAGACACGTCCCTTGAGCTGTAAAGCCGCACATTTCTAAGAGGACTTTATGGATCCAAGACAGCAACTGTAACAGATTACGTCAAGAAAGCCAGAAATGCTGAGATTGAGCAGGAAACCCCGCACAGACAGCCGCAGCCAGTACGAGTAGAGCCAGAGCATGGCTGCGTGAATGTGTGAGACCCCGCAGACTTCACGGCACCAGCTAACTGCCCCGCTGCACCCCACACACTGGCTCCTACTCCTACCACACCGCCACCTTCTCCAGAGCCGCAGTGCCTGTCTTTGCGGGACCAGCGTCGACCAGGGGGAGAAGAAAGCACTTGGAGCCACCCCTGGTAGGCCAATCACCGCACAGGGAGCAGCCAGCGCTAACACCGCCCTCCATGCCAGCTGCTGCAGAGGCGGGGAAGCAGCTGACCTACTGCCCTCCGAAAGGGAAAGTGGTCGCCACCCCTCCAGCCAGTCAGCTGGGACCGGAGGCTGCAGCCTTCATGCCGCGGGTCGCTGACCCCCAGCCTACTGACCTAGAGCTGCCCGCATCACCAGCTGAACCTCTCTACGTGCCGCAGCAGCGCAGAGTGCAGCCTTGGCGAGCCTGCTGCACCAGCATCTAAGGGAGGCTCAGGCGTTATAGGGAGATGCCCTACCACCTTCAGCTGGCCGGCTCCACAACGCAAAGTCTCTGTACGAGGAGCTTACCACTGTAACTTCTCATCCGCTTAGAGCAGAGCACAGACCCTGTGTGTGACGTCTCGGCAGCGCCACACCAGCTGAGAGCCTCCACCTCAGAGCGTGAAGCGCCCCGACCACGAGTGAGAGTGCAAGATTAGAATTTCCGTAGCCAAGGGAAAGTGTAGTGTCAGCTAGTTAGATATAGCATAGGAAGTGCTAAAGAACCAACATCCCCTGCTTTGTGTGAAAGCAGAGTAGCTCCTAGCCCATGTGTGCGCTACATCAAGAAAATCTGCAAGCTAAGAAAACACATGGTCATGGAATGTGCTCAAGCTAAGCCAGGAATGCACGGCTTGCCTGTCCATTCACGTTGCACCTATTGTACTTGTTCATTTTTTACCTTTGTGTAACTTACCTTAATTCACATTGCCAATTTGCTTAATACTCAGCCCAATGTAATTTAACCAATGTAAATATTTTTGCAACCATTGTTTTCTTACTTATATAATGTAAACCTGTGTAATTTGTTTGCACTAGTAATTATTCTTTTTACCTGAGTAAATACTGTAAAGCAGAGTCAAATTTTGAATGGACACTTACCTCAAGATAAAACATTGAATGGCTCCAAATAACCGTACTTTTGTTGTGTTTTGGAAGTGTACCAGCCGAATCCCGTACCCTGTAGCAGCTTCTATTTTCGACGTAAGTAGCAGTTGCCAACCAAATAAGCATTTTCTCACTAGCCTAATTTGTGAGTGCACCAGTTAACTTCTATTACCTAAGCACACCGTGAAGAGAACTTGGTTAGACTCCGCAGTGAACTTAGCTACTCCCTTAAGGCTAGGATTCAATGTAATACTAATCTTATATTTTACTTTTTCACTATATTTGCAATGGGCTGTGAAAATAATTTTGCAACCACGTATCCCACATAAAGCTTTAACCTACTCAAATGGTGACCATTTTCACTCCTACACCCTTTGCTTATACTGGCCACACAG
>NQII01002598.1:131315-142945 GCA_002778355.1 Clitarchus hookeri | reverse complement strand
GGGGAGGGATAAAACACCACCATTCCAGATACCTTTGAGAGGATGTTCGTCCTTCGCACCTGTGGCACCGACTAACGGTAAGAGGATAGGAGGGGGCGCCATGGGTGTTGTCATTCACACCATCTAGCCTTGCCATAGCCCTGTCCACCTCCAAAGAAGGATCGTTACGCCACAACTCGCTTCACACCACGCCGTTGCTCCCTTACCCCTCTCTACGACTACCTCCGCGCCCCTTGTGCTGGCCCTGTGCACAGCGTATAAACAGAGCTTGTAGCCCTCAGTTCGAGGCTGTTTCGTGTCAGTCATCCGCAGAATGCCACTCTGCCCAAGTGCACACCGAGAGGCTGTTTCGTACCGGTTCAGTAGTACCCCGTTACTCTGCCCGAGCACCGACAGACGTCACGTCAACCTTCGTAGAATGTCACTCTGCCTGAGAACCAATTGACTTTTCCAGGTCGCCACTGCTATACGCAGCCTACATCTAGAGTTCTACTCTACACGACACCGCCACGCTGCTCACCAGCTCACCAAAGTCACCGCACTTCCAGCTACATTGTAGCTCGCTCTAGTGACACGAGTCAGAGTTCCGCCCTCACCCCCTGCGCTGCCTCGTCTTACCAGACTACATCACATATCGATTGGCAGCCTAGGATCGGCCCATCAGGCCCTAGTGAAGGTACAGGCTGGTTTGTGTGTGTTTAATAAGCAATCAATAAACAGGCATAAATCAAATTGGTTGCGTTATCACTCTCAGCACTATATCTTTTCTTCATCTTGCTCCCGCTATCTCATGCTTCGCCACCAATCCTATCAACACTCTTGCAGGGATAGTCAAGTGTCAGAACCTTGCTTCCTACCTCACCCTCTGGGGACTGTCTCGATGTGGAGCTTGGGAATCCCGACTTCCCGGGTAACATCAGATCAGTTGCAGTTTTGGACTCCAGTATGCCAGTATGTGCCTGGGTCCGCCAGCAGCATCTTGCTCGCCAGGTTACTCGCTGGAGAACGTTATGCCAACCACTGACAAGGAGCCCTATTTCATTGTGATGCTTGGGTCTGCCAGCGACGTCCCGCTCGCCAAGCCACTAGACTTAAGGCCAACTGTCCAGGCTGCCTACCCTATCCAACAGCCAACTCATTTCTGTCAGGCAGTGTCTACCTCTTTTGGACACTCACTATCTGCCTCTCTGTTGTCATCCCCCTTATGCCTCATCATAGGGCTCGGGGGAGGATAGCAGCCAAGCATGGGCTACCTCTGGCTGGAGTGCTGGAGAGTAGAGATTCACGTGCCAGANTCTTTTGGACACTCACTATCTGCCTCTCTGTTGTCATACCCCTTATGCCTCATCATAGGGCTCGGGGGAGGATAGCAGCCAAGCATGGGCTACCTCTGGCTGGAGTGCTGGAGAGTAGAGATTCACGTGCCAGACAGGTATACACCTGGAAGGAGGAAGCTGCTCACCAGAGAAGGTTAGGCACCAGCTTGTCCAAGTCATCACAGAGTCTCATCTGACACGTGCCCTGTGCCGTGTCACTGCTTCTGCCGACACCACCAAAGAATTCGACCTTCACACGGCCAGCCAGCGTTGACAAGGTGGTTAGATGCTTAAGCATTACACCAAGTTACACCCCTACAAGTGTGCCAACCCGACCAGCCCTCACCAGCACACATCCCAAGGCCCAACGTCAGGTCATTGAACTGGCCAAACCTTACTCCACAGACCCCAAGGACAACCCCATAAGAGCGACAACCCCTTCTTCTCAATCGCCCGAGTGAAGAGGGGAGAGGGAAGATGGAGGAAGGGGGAGGCAAAGAGGCTTGGCGCTGCCCACCAGCAGCCGGACCCAGTAGGGCGCGCGTCAAAGTTTTGCAGTGGCTTTTTGTGAGAAAGTAAAAAAATTTGTTATTGAAATATTAATTTATTTCAATAGATATGCATCTTGTGAATTAACTGATATCCTGGGAGCACTAACTCATGGCATGCGCAAGTGTAAAAGTTCAAAATTTGAGGATGTGGTTTTGAATTATTAATTACTGGGCGCATGTCAAAAATAAACTGACCCTATTTATTTGCCTCTGTCTGAATAATCACACTTTTGCAAATGAAATATTATTAATCACTGCCAAACACAGAAGTAAAGCAAATCAATACAACAGTCTTCTATATACATATAAACTCCAAGTGTAGGTGGCATCTACATTCCATTGCTATGGTGCCAACAAATGTGCAGCTTGGAGGGATAAACTATGACAGTTCTCATAAAATAAAGGATGTGAACTGTAATTTCACAACGATGAGAACTGTTTTAAATTCCCACCCAAGTTTAAACTGCACGTTCTTGAGTCGCAGATGTTACCCCAGGCACTCTCCCTTCTCTTCTTCTCCTACTTCCCCTTTGCATCTGTGCGGTGGCTCGATCGTCTGGCCGGCAGTCGTGTCCGGACCAAGGCCTTGCTCACTTCTTCGCTAGCTCTCCGAACTCGCATGTAGTTGTCTAGCTGCTTTCTTATCTGATGTGTGAGGTAACTCCCCGGCGAGGCAGGCATCATGGGATGTTTCATTAGGTAAGTATGTATTGTGTAGTGTTTTTATAAATTGTTTCGGCCCACCTGCCATGGAAATCCTGTTTGGCTTTAACATGTAGGGTTATGTTGTGTGTTGAGTGATTACAGGTTAACTCTTATAGCTGCCCCAGCAGTTTGTCTTCCTGTCATGCAAATTGGACCTTAAGCCATGCCAACCGATTATGTCACAAGTTATTATTGAAGTAACTCCCTATTTCACCATGCACCACTTGCAACCTAAGGTTCTGAGTCCTACTTCATGCTGTCTTGGGTGTCTGCATGTGTGTTTACCATAGTCGTGAATCTCACCCATTCTGACTCCATGCTTACCTGGCTGCTTCGCAGCACTTTTAAGTCCGTTTTTATCTAGGCTGGTCTTAGGGCGTTTGTGTTATGTATTTTTACTGTTTTTGTATCTATTGTAGGTTAAGAATGTCAGTTCCCTGTTTATCAAAGTGACATAGTTATTGTGCAGTTTAATTGAGACCTTAAGTCCAATATGACGTCATTGGTTGCATCCTATGCATAATCATAATTATTTGACCTGACCTACTTACAATTAACGAGTGATAACCTCATGTCCCTTGTTTACCTTGTGGGCAATATCTATGTTTTAGCATAACTATATTGGCACCTTAATGCTCATTAACCCAATATCACTATTTGGGTCTGTTGTTCCATGGAATATTTTTCTTTTTGTTCTATTATCACATTGGCTGACATTCATGTGCTAACAGCACAGGTCTCCAGAATGCTATGATGATACTGCTTCATTCCCAATAGTATCTGTTAACTGATAACTAATATAGGTAAAAATATATATAAAAGGACAGGAATTCAAGTATTCACAGTGTAGTACTTGTCGACAGGCACATCTTCCACGTGGTTGCGCAATTGCAACGTTTCGCTGGCTAAGCCAGTTCATCCGGTGGCACGCTGTAGGACACTGCAGTATGGTGGANGGGTTGCGAACTAGGGTGCCCGGCTGCTAGGTTTACTACTAACAGCGCCCTTCCACTATACTGCAGCGTCCTACAACTCGCCGCCGGATGAAGCTGATTTAACCAGCGAAACGTTGCGATGACACAACCATGTGGAAAATGTGACGTCCTTCGTTGTGTGGATGTGTGCCTGTCGACAAGTACTACACAGTAAGTACTTGAATGTATGTCCTTTTGTATATTTTTGGAAGCCTAGCGGCCTACTTGCAACCTTAATATCGGTAAAAGTTCAAATTATCTAAACAACTGACATTGGTTATCGGTAAGGCCCCACAATTATGGTAAATAAAATGAGCTGATTTAGTCATCAAAATTTCACCACCTCAGAAAAATACTGTATTTCAATTTCATCAAATAAATTTTATAGCACAAATCCACATTTTGTTATTAGAACACTAATGCATTATTTTTGTACCAAATTCAATCAAACCTAAATGGAATTTGTTATTCAATAATTTTTATCANTAATGCATTATTTTTGTACCAAATTCAATCAAACCTAAATGGAATTTGTTATTCAATAATTTTTATCAGTCCATACACCAGTGAAAATTTAAAAAAATATATTTAACAAGGATGAAAGTACAAACTAAAGACAGCACACTGATAACGTAACGTACAATGTAACAGTCTCAGTCAGTTGTGTGTGATCAATCTTGTACATTGTCAAAACATTTAAAACTGTCCAATAACACTAACTAGCGTTTTAGTTTTTCCAAGATTTTTACACCACTCTGTTCATTTTTAAATAACAATATTTTAATTAGAGCTCAAAAACACAGCCCTTACAGCCCACGTAGTCGCACCTCTTAACCTTCAACTTTTCTTTGTACACTACTTATATTTTGTGTACATNCAGCCCTTACAGCCCACGTAGTCGCACCTCTTAACCTTCAACTTTTCTTTGTACACTACTTATATTTTGTGTACATGACTTCCTCAATGGTTTTGGAAAGGGCGGTTGTCCTTCACCTATCAAATATAGTACCATTTGTTTACTGATAAATGAGAGAAAGTACATTAATAAAACTGACAAAAAATTAAAACAACAGTAAGCACTCGCAAAATGTCTGTTCACTGTTAAATATTACTCCAACAGAAATTCACAACCTAACTACCACCTTACATAATACAAACATTTCCGTAGTGTTTCTCATCGTAGAGCTAAATTTACTATCCTTGCTAATTGTTATTAAGAACCTAACTTCAAAGAATGGAAGTTGAGCAAAGTCGGCAGTGTTTACAAATATTGCACAAATGTTAAGTGTGTAATTATTACATTCTCTTGAAAAGAGATCCGTTTTATATCTATGTATTTATTTCATATTATCAACACCATTTTTTTTTTTAGGATTGTCAGTTCCTGTAGTGAACAAGCACTTTGCGATCCGAGTCGATATACTGAATTGTATTGGCGCATGATGGTTCCTATGCACTATTCTTTTTGACTTTGCATCATGACGTGCATGTCACATGCCCCAAGGGAGTTGAACCCCGACTGGCCGCCTCCAAGGCCAGCGCTAGCATAGTCAAAGGAAGTCACGTAATTGCCCCCGCCGCTTGTAAACCTGCTAAGCAGCAGCCGGCATGCAAGAGTTTACCCCTAAGTGAGCGGTGGATACCGTCCGCACAGCTGCCCAAACCACCCTGCCAAGAAATGGCAGCAGAGTCGCTGCCCGACCCGAACCCAAGGGGTGACGGCTGAAGATAACCGAAGCTCCACAGACATGATGGAAACCCCTCAGCTGGCAGAATATAACGCAGTGTGTCTGGCAGAAACGCCAGTTGTTCACGTAGCTCGCCTTAGCATCAGTCAGGCTAGGGCTCTCGTAACAGCCACAGTTCTCCTGAGAGCTTCCAGAGTTCTACTAGCCTCCTTCACTGACGCATTCTCTACCAGTGCAGCCGAAGAGTCATCGCTACCCCTGACACTTGCCATCAAGAATCACTACACCCAAAATGTACACCACACATGGTGCATCGGGTCCCTTCAGGGCTACAAGTCACAAATAGGGTTCAGTTGTTTTCACGACTACTTAATTTTTCACTCTCGTGCATTCTTCAAGCCAGGCTCCTCAAGCCGACAGGCCCTTTCACCTGTGTTGCCCTAATACAAAGTCCGTTGGAACACTTAGTGTGTGTAGAGGTAGGAGGTAGTACGGGTCACTGTGTTCTATTCTCGAAAGAGTAAAACATATATTACAGCTGACTTCTGTCTTTCCTTGCTCTGAAGTGAACGTGTGACTTATCCTCAACCTAGTAAGCATCACCCTGGAAGGGAGCTGCAGGGGCCTGCAAATTGACAACATTGTCCAACGTAGAGTAGGACTGCGGGCAGCCCCTAACCAGGACTGCATACGTCGCACACACAGCAAAGTAGACGGCCTCCCATACTGTGGACCGGGTAAGTGAAGGTACCTGGTAGAGGTACCTACGGTAGAGCCCCAACCATTAGAAAGACACACGACGAAGCATCCGGGCTAACTAAGTCAGCTAACTCATTCCCTCCAGTGTGTACAAACTTGCCGGAGGGGGTGCCAGGTCTGAGGAGGCTTGACTCCGCCGCCGGTTACAGTATCAACTGGATAGCTAGGAGATAGTACATTCCTCTGAGGAATAAACACATTTCCTTATCGCAACTACGTGTACTTATTCTTGTGCGATTGTTCTTTACATCAAACCCTGTAGACGTCAACTCACCAAGGAGAAGCAGGAGACCGCGTTTTGCTTTAAACGCCAGAACTAGCGTAGGACTGCGGGTTACCTTTAACCAGGCGCACGTACGTCATTTGACGGCCACTCGTACCTTGAACCAAGTACTTAGGTACTTGGAACATTGTAAGGGAGAGCCACAACCAATAGGAACACATGCGACGAAGCAGCTATAATCCATTCACGGTTACTTCAAACTTTTCTGAAGCCCTGCTAAAGTTATACTTTTGGTTACCAATTACGTATCCTTCCGCTACATGTAAACATAAACACTGCCATGTGACTAATACGTTTTAACCGTCAAATGCTTTGTTTACTGTTTGCAGCTGTTCAAATAATTCTGTCATTTCGTACGAATGTTTACAATTTAGGCCTATAACCATATTTAGGTCAGCTTTATAACTTTTTGACAATGTCTGTATCGAATATAGTTCTTACGTTTATTATTTTACATTGTAAACATATTTGTTATACACGTATAGCACATTACACGTAATGCACGTTAATATTTGTGCCATGACTGTGTTTAACCCTGTTATAACTGCGGGTAAAAGAACTGTACTATTTAACCTCTTGTTGTTGAAATATTTTGGATTATTTCTTTAAAAGGACGGTCTCAGTTAGAATAAATATTAAAACGAAGGAACAGCCAATCCAACGAAAAGACACAGTAAATTCAAGCACGCAACTCATGTCGCTTATATTTTGTACGTAGCAGCGACAAACTTAAAAGATAGTGGTGAACATGCACACAAATAAGCCTACCGTAACTTTTACTCCGCTAATATTTGTATGCATTGGTTCTTTCTTACTGTTTGCTAGGCTTATTTCATTATTTATTTAAATTTATCTGGCTGGGCTTAGTATTTTGTTGGGATTGTGGCAAACATTCAAATCACAGAAACGTAAGCACGTTACACAATTGTGTTTCAAACACCTAGGGCAAAGTTACGTTGTGATAAATAAACAGACGTTACTTTCAAAACATTAATTTCGTCATAAAAACAGTTTACGTGTTAAAACATATAAATTTCGCAAGTCCAATATTTGCAATCACATACACACTGGTCCAACGTAACGTAAAAACAACAACACACTTCCACATACAGCGGTCACGACGCAGATTACAGTATATTTATACCTGCCGTAGAAAAACAGATTTATCACAACATCGTAACTTGCCTAGGTAGGTTTAAAAATCACAACGTGTAGAAACTTGATATGGTAGTTTTATTTTTCACGAGAAGAGAAAATAACGCTTCATTCTGTCTCTTTTTTCTATGAGCAAGACGCCGTGGCCAGTTGCCACTTCTGCCAACTTCGGATTTGTAACCGTCCCGCCATTACATTAAAATATATAATAATAATTATTCAAACAATAAAATCTCGTTTCAGTTATAAATTAAAAATTAAAAAATCATTATTTTTGCTGTAATAAGTATGAAATACGCTAAAATTGAAAATGTGTATAATTTTTTTGCTGTTACTAGTGGTGCGAAACTTCCCGAGAGAGCGAAAGAGAGAGAAAGAGCGACAAGCTCCGCTCCGCCTATTCGCTTCTTCCTCGGACGAAAAAAAAAACATCATGGCACTAGGGCCTACGCACCGTAATTTGCGCTGATTGTTTTAACTGTAACAATGAAATATATTTCCTTCAGTGCTACCTAATTATACCAATTATATCAATAGACAACGTTTAATTTACAAATACATACGAAAAAACAAGGTTAAAACAATATTTTATCTGTGAACTATTTCTTACTAGCCGTTGCCAACACATCGCTGCTCTCACTGTTTTTAATTTGTATTTAATACGAAATGAATATTACAAGTTATAGAAGATACTAAGTTAAAGTTTTATTTATTAAAGAATACAATAATTTAAAGTTAATCACAGTGCTATATATTTGTAGTATACAAGTTATTTAAAACACAGGGTGACATGTAACTCCTAGGGTGATTTTTCAAAGGTTCTTTTCAAAAGTATCGAAGATACCGTGAATGGATTATAGACATCCAGATCAGCTAACCCACTCCATCCATCACGTTTAACTTGGCCAGCTGGAGTGCCAGGACTGAGTCTGAGTGGCCTAACCTCTTCTGGTTATATTTTAGCCAGGGATCTCATTGCCTGCTCATAATTCATGTGGCGAACTCATAGTATCTCGCCCATGCCCTTCACCCATAGAAGTGGTGCAAGGTGGAGACTTAAGAAGGCAGCTACTGCCTCCAAACCTACCCAGTTATTCTGCAATCCCTTGCCTTCTGCCTTCAGTAGCCCCTACACATGGGAACGAGCTCAAGTAAGTCACTCACTGACTGTTGTGGCCTCACTTCTCAGACCTCCCTAGTGCCCTTTTCCAGCTGCCCCAGATCGCCAGAGAGCCACATCCATTCGTACTCTGCCTATGCCAGGGCCTACCTGCCCCATTGGGCATTGCCAGCCCATTCTTCCGGACACCACCGCCAACCACCAGTACCCCACCCCAGCAATGCTGCGCTGCCCCACCAGGATGACCAGCACGCCAGCCACCCTAAGACAGGGCACTGGAACCAGCCGGTGTTCCAGTCAGGATCTACCCCGAGAGACCCACACAAAGTAAATAGTCACTTATAGCGCAAACTCCCCCTCAGTGAGTTTGTAAGCCAGTGTTTCTGTCCGACACTGAGTGAACTCTTGTCTGATAAGTGACGTCAACCCAGAGACGTCACGCGTCACCAGAATACCAATTATATTAAGAGGGACTTGAAAATGTAGTTTCTCACCTTTACTTAACATAAAACAATATAGACAGATACAACACCAAAAGGCACTGACCGTGAGGTTGAAATGCTTCGTGTTGAAGAAAAGAAGTGTGCTCAGCAGGACATGGGGAGAATGCGCCCCTAACTGTTTGCTTTCCCACAAGTGTTCCTCTTCAACTCTCGTCACTATGAACTCTGAAACATAAGCCCACTTACCATTTCATTTTCATTTTTCACTCCATAATACACATGCAACATTTGGGGTATACTAAAGCTAGACCACACTTGTATTACTAAAATGCATGTGACCCCTCCTTTACCTTACCAGTGGGGTCACTCCCGGATTTTTGCATGTGGGAATCGTGCCGAACGATGCCACTGGTAGGTAGGTTTTCTCTGGGATCTTCCATTTCCCCTGCCCTTGCATTCTGGCACTGCTCCGTACTCACCTCATTTCACTCCCATCGGCTCTCAAGACCTTGACGTTAAGAGCTGCCCAAATCTCTCGACTCCACTCCTTTACCATAAATTCACTCTCTGCCTACCGCCTTCCTCACGAAGGACCACCGCTACCTTCCAGAAGTCTTCTAGACCAGCTTCCAGCGACCCCCGAAGAAGTCTTCTCCCACTTACACTCACTGCCACTTTAGTAGTGAACCCTGAGTTCTTTCTGGACAACAGTATAGATTAGTTAGGGTCAGTTGTCATGGCTACCTAGTTTATTTCTGCTCTTGTTTAGTTTTGCCCAAGGTCCCTTCACCTGGTTTAGGGTAGTCTACTTCCGCCAGTTTCAGTACAATTTATAGCTAAGAGATTAGTACAGGCCACCATTTCTATTCCTCTGGGGAATAAACACGTATTCTTACCCAACCCCATGCGCTTATTCTAGGCTGATTGTGACTTCAGACCTTGTAGACCTCAAACCGACAAAGGATAAGCATGAGAAAACATCTTTAAACCCACTTTGCCGAACTAGTGTAGGACTGTGGGCTAACATTAATCGAGCACACACGTGTGTCACCAAACATAACCCAGTCGACGGCCACCTGTACCTTGAACCAAGTACTCCGGTACTTGGAACATTGTAAGGTAGAGCCACAACCACTAGGAACACACGCGACGAAGAGGCAAGACATCCAGATCAGCTAACCCATTCCATCCATCACGTTGAACTTCGCCGGTTGGCCTAACCCCTTCTGGTTACACTTTAGCCAGGGAACTAGTCGCCTGCTCCTCCTTCGTGTTGTATACCTTAGTACGTTCCCGTATGCCCTTCCCCCATAGAAGCGGTGCAAGGTGGAGAGCTAAGAGGGCAGCTATTGCCTCTAAACCTAGTCAGTTGCTATGCAACCCATTGTCGTCTGCCTTCAGCAGCCCCTCTCCACAGGACCGAGCTCAAGCCTCATCTCCCAGTTCCCCCTAGCTCCCTTTTCCAGCCGCCCCAGAAGATCGCCCGTAGTGCGTCTACAACTGGGACTTCCAGTACCTTTGAGTATTGCAGGCCCATACTTCAGGCCTGCGAAGTCCAGCAACCCGCCATCGGAGCCAGCCAGCAGAACCACCGCCGCCCCAGCAGCCGTAGAGCCAGGATCTACCCCGGGTGAAGTCCACTGCAGGTAATAGAGTGCCCTTGTCAAAACCAACTGTACGTAGAGTCGTCATCACCGTACCCGATTTCGTGCCACCCAATACCGCAGCAGGGTTACCAACAGGCAACACATCATTCAAACTCCCCCTCAGTGAGTTATAGCCAGTGTCTCTGTCCGGCACCGAAGAAACCATTTCCAACCGTACGTCACACGTCAACTACTAAATTATTTCCGCCGATGTGAGGGTTTAAAAATTCAGGGCACCACGAGTGTTTATTTTTTCCTCCTGCCTTTATAATTAGCTTTGCGGTTCGTGTATTTTCGACTGCAGATTAATTGATACTGTAATTCTCATCTCGTTCCTGCTTGTTCGCTGTGAAGTATTTGTTTTAATACTGCTGCTGTAATTTAACTGCATATTTTTCTGTGCCGCTGTTGTAACTTAAGTGCACAGTATAAAAAAACCACTTGGACTATATTTCCACCTCGTTTTGATTATTTTATTTTGGCGCCTTTATAAACCTGAGTCTCAGTGTGCATACCAGACTGGGTTAGGAGAGCTAATGTTAGACTGTGTCACACCTGGCACGTCTCGAAACATATTGTGGTACTAGCCCATCCCTAGTTAGGATAAGGACCAATACAAAACAAGTAGTAAATTAGAAGATGCATCATTTCAATGGAAGAAAATTAATGTCAGACAAAGAAAAAAATTAATGGAGCATTGTAATACTAAGTACTTACGCGAATCATTATAAAGAGCAGTGAATTTCCGAGCAACCTCATCCAAGCACTCCGTGAATTTCTCATAGTAGCTGTCAGTGAAGATGTTGTCTATTCTGCCGTTTTCAAACAAATATTGCTGAATACCTGTCAACAGAATAAAAGCACATTTCTCACATCAAATGCATTGTTGTTACAAACACAAATAAAAAAAATCCTGCTATTATGTGAGCTGTGGAATGGCCATTCAATAGTGGTAAAACAAACATCAATATTGCATAATTATAACACAGT
>NQII01002598.1:77530-131268 GCA_002778355.1 Clitarchus hookeri | reverse complement strand
TTCACCACACCGGCTCTAGAAAGGGTGGATGATGTGATGGCCTCTCTCCACTCATGGCAACCGAAGGCTACTAGTGCCTCCCTTGTTTATGCAAATTGGGCTCCGCCGCCTGTCTCCCTATGGGAACCAGTTTCCTCGCGGCTGGTAAGGGGAATCTGCCGTGATGGCTTGGGCCGATAGATGGTACCTAGGCCCGACCACTTGGCATTCAGGCCGTTGGGGCCCAAGACAGGAATTTTCTGGGTGAATAAATTCTAATGTATGGTAANTTCTGGGTGAATAAATTCTAATGTATGGTAAAGGACAAGTGTCTGATGACAGCTCGCCGGCTGCGCTGCGGGTGGATGGGTGATAACGGTGGACGGCGACGAAAACAGGGAAAACTCTGGACCTGTGGGACCTGCGGGTACCCATGGGAAAGGACCTGCCGATTTTGATAATGACGGAAACTGCCTGGGCAGAGTTGCACCGCACACTGTCTACCGGTGGTGTGGTTGGCGGAGCGGTCGGACATGAGTAAACCCACTAGTGCCATGGCAAGTAAGTGGGAGCACGGGCTGATCGGGTTGGCCCCATCAGAGGTTCTCTCTGGTGTTCCGATCAATAGAGGTTGGACTCGTGCTGGCAGTGGTTAACTCCGTATGCTGGAGGAGGTCTGGAGAGATCACCCCTCTTAAATAAAGACCGAACGGTGAGCAGGCACCTGCTCCGGTAGTGTCCTGTCAAGACACTAAGGGTCCGGATATTGCTCCGGCCAGACCACACGCTTGGTAATCTGAGTACGAGGGTCTCAGGACTTGTGGTAGGGTGCTCCTGGTGGAGATTGTGTATCAAGTCGGGGCTTCTGGCTTGGTTACCTCAGGTGAACAGCTGGGACACCTGTGTTGAGAGGGGATGATCCCTCTTCCCCGCCGAGCGGGCGGCCGTAGCGCGGGATGGCCTAAAGGCTACGAACGCTACGTAAAAATAACAAAAGTAAGGCTGAAAGACTGTATGCTTGCTTACCTTAAGTGCACAGGTCTTGTTACAAATAACCACGATGACTGTGCATCAGACAAACTGCGAGTGCATTAGCCCAATCCTGTTGCTAAGTGTCAAGGACTGCTGCATGTAATCTTGTGTAATAGTGTCAGGACAGACATACTAAAAACTATCCATGCTGACTAATGAAGGTGAATTCTCAAAAGTATCATAAATCCTAATATTATCTCAAGACAAAATTATTAAATTTTTTAATATGTTTATTTTGATATAGCAGAGACTCGCATCTCTAATTTTTATATCTAAAAAGTTTGTGAAAACATTTCTCTGTATGTGCATGTCGTATAAACTTGCTTTTCGCTTTGTTCATTTCAGTAAGACTTCATACTTGGGAATTAACATAAAAATTTCTTATCAATGATTTTTATTTCTCGTTAAAATTGGAAAACGAAAACACATGTTCTTTAATTCTGCCAAAAGTAATTCAATCAATTTTTTAACTATACATCATTAAAAAATACACCATTATTGCAAAAGTTTCTTAAGGGCATCATTATCATTTTCTGGAAATTAATTTTGAGGATTATAAATAAAAAAAGGGTTGTTCCAAAACAAAAACTTTTTCCCAGACACTCAGAAACTTATTACAATTACTTNGGATTATAAATAAAAAAAGGGTTGTTCCAAAACAAAAACTTTTTCCCAGACACTCAGAAACTTATTACAATTACTTAAAAATGTGTGCAAAAAAAAAACATGTTAATTTGATAGATATACTAGTACTTTTATGTTTTCAAGACTCGGCAATTATATAACATGCGAGTATAAATAGAGTATATCCCTCTCTTCCTACATGTGTACATTTACATTGTGCGTGCGAGTGTGCAAGTATTTGTGTGCGTGCAAATGCATGCATTNCAAGTATTTGTGTGCGTGCAAATGCATGCATTCATGTTTTGTAATCACAGGGTAAATAATGAAAATAAATTGTTTTACTTACCTAAACATAAGTAATATATTGTGTCAGGTGCATATTCCTGACCATTTGGTTTCCTCACTTCCTTCACAAACAGGCAGAGGGAATAATTAAGCTCATCAGCAGTCAGCTGTAGTATCTCGGGTTTGAACAACTTCAGCTTGCGATTGTTTGTGGCAGCCTTTTCCAACTCAGCATTCTTTGTTTGAACCCAGTGCCTCCACGCATTCACACCAAATGTGTACTGAAACAGAGGATCAACTTCCCAATCATTTGACAACTCATACGTTAAAGTAATTTATTTTCACTCAACACAAAAACATCTAACCATTCTTAAGCTAATCTGACTATGGTTACAGCCGTGATGTTTTAAGTGCTTCATACTGCTTATTGTTCATAATAAATTCTAATGGTTTTGCATCTTATTCAATATTCAGTGGTCAAAGTTAATTCCACAAGCCTTCAAAATTCTTGTGCATGATTGGATTGTTGAAGTTTGTGTTACACTACAATGCNGTCAAAGTTAATTCCACAAGCCTTCAAAATTCTTGTGCATGATTGGATTGTTGAAGTTTGTGTTACACTACAATGCTCAAACAGTTCTGGCAATTTAAAGTTCACATTACATTACAAGTGCAAATGCACTATACAATTAATTTAATGGTTTATATAGTGGAAATCACACTATTCCGAATATCATCCAAGTTTAGTTAAGTTACTTAACCTTTGGTGAGTGCAAAATAATAATTAGGGCCCACAGTAAATTGCCTTGGTTCCATATTTCCACAGTTCCAGAGCTACNTTTGGTGAGTGCAAAATAATAATTAGGGCCCACAGTAAATTGCCTTGGTTCCATATTTCCACAGTTCCAGAGCTACCTGGTCAACGGATAATGCCTCTTTCCACTCCCCACAGCAGCAAACGTTATATAACATTCTTACTTACTTATCTACATCTACTTTTCCCCCTCCTTTACCAGGATGTTACTCACCATTCCCCTATTTTGTTTTACCATCTGTCAAGATAAAATATGTTTAACACATACCTACCTATGCCTATGCCTATGCTGCAATAGCAGGCAGTCTCCATGAAGAGTACAATGGTTTTATTTCTATAGAAAATGTATTTAATCAATATATATATATATATATAGAAATCATCTCATCATAGCTTTGGTGTCGCCATGCACTGTGGCTAAATGTGAAACTTTTAGTATCATGAAGGCAGTGGTGAGTACAGTCATAATAAGTGNGGATTATAAATAAAAAAAGGGTTGTTCCAAAACAAAAACTTTTTCCCAGACACTCAGAAACTTATTACAATTACTTGAAAATGTGTGCAAAAAAAAAACATGTTAATTTGATAGATATACTAGTACTTTTATGTTTTCAAGACTCGGCAATTATATAACATGCGAGTATAAATAGAGTATATCCCTCACTTCCTACATGTGTAGATTTACATTGTGCGTGCGAGTGTGCAAGTATTTGTGTGCGTGCAAATGCATGCATGCATGTTTTGTAATCACAGGGTAAATAATGAAAATAAATTGTTTTACTTACCTAAACATAAGTAATATATTGTGTCAGGTGCATATTCCTGACCATTTGGTTTCCTCACTTCCTTCACAAACAGGCAGAGGGAATAATTAAGCTCATCAGCAGTCAGCTGTAGTATCTCGGGTTTGAACAACTTCAGCTTGCGATTGTTTGTGGCAGCCTTTTCCAACTCAGCATTCTTTGTTTGAACCCAGTGCCTCCACGCATTCACACCAAATGTGTACTGAAACAGAGGATCAACTTCCCAATCATTTGACAACTCATACGTTAAAGTATTTTATGTTCACTTAACACAAAAACATGTAACCATTCTTAAGCTAATCTAACTACAGTTACAGCCATGATGTTTTAAGTGCTCCATACTGCTCGTTGTTCATAATAAATTCTAATAATTTTGCATCTTATTCAATATTCACTGATCAAAGTTAATTCCACAAGCCTTCAAAATTCTTGTGCATGATTGGATTGTTGAAGTTTGTGTTACACTACAATGCTCAAACAGTTCTGGCAATTTAAAGTTCACATTACATTACAAGTGCAAATGCACTATACAATTAATTTAATGGTTTATATAGTGGAAATCACACTATTCCGAATATCATCCAAGTTTAGTTAAGTTACTTAACCTTTGGTGAGTGCAAAATAATAATTAGGGCCCACAGTAAATTGCCTTGGTTCCATATTTCCACAGTTCCAGAGCTACTGGTCAACGGATAATGCCTCTTTCCACTCCCCACAGCAGCAAACGTTATATAACATTCCTACTTACTTATCTACATCTACTTTTCCCCCCTCCTTTACCAGGATGTTACTCACCATTCCCCTATTTTGTTTTACCATCTGTCAAGATAAAATATGTTTAACACATACCTACCTATACCTATACCTATGCTGCAATAGCAGGCAGTCTCCATGAAGAGTACAATGGTTTTTATTTCTATAGAAAATGTATTTAATCAATATATATATATATATATATATATATAGAAATCATCTCATCATAGCTTTGATGTCGCCATGCACTGTGGCTAAATGTGAAACTTTTAGTATCATGAAGGCAGTGGTGAGTACAGTCATAATAAGTGTTTGCACAGCTGGAAACATTGCCACTTATATAAGGTGATGCCAAAGCTTGAGATACAAATGCTGCCACAGCTATACAAATAGACCAGAGATAATGCTGATTGTGATGGTCTTGCAAATGAAGCTGTAACACTTCCAACAGTCTCCGAGTCAGCCAAAAGTCTATACGAAGCTCAAGGAAGAAGCCACCAGAGAGTGATACACCACACTTTATGGAGGGCCGTACGTTGAGGACGGCAGCACTGAGGTTTCTCCGCCAGGATACTTCGACGTTCCCCAAGCTATCTCCCCTCTGCCTCCAACCGGCCTCACATCACAGCCTCCTGCACCTCGCCCGGCAATCCCGGCCTTCGCCATCCGTCAGCTGCAGTTCTGCTCCACCAAGCTGAGCACTGTTCAGTTCGCACCTGACCGCCAGCATTAGGCTTGTTGCGAGATTGGCTCTCCAAAGGCATCGTAGCAGATAACCTCCCAGAAAGACAGGCAATCAAGAACGCGTCAATCTTCCAGTCATCCCCACTGCCAGAGTTTGTGCTTCCAAACGCTTATTAAGTAGGGGAAGGACAGTGATGACTGCTCAAAGGGAACTCAGCAAGGTGAGGCATCAAGTTCCATTGACAGCAGACAGAACAGTGTATTACGTGGTGAAATTCCAGGTTTCTGAATGGAATTTTTTTTTTACAAAACCTGAAATTTAATGTTTTACTTTCCCTCTGCTTGGCATTTTCAGATATTACACTGACGTGTGGTGCCTTTAAAACAATTAGCAATTCCTTTATCCTTGTTGTTACTACATGTTCGGTCTTTAACGACATCACTGTCGATGAGATGTTAAGCCCTAATACCTACCTACTGCATATTGTCATATGTAGGGAGTAGGAAGCCATTACCCAAGACCTTGCACTCATAAACATTGGTGTGCACAGGGGGTGCAACTGGAACCCCCATAGTAATATGTCATTGGGAAAATAAAAAAGAATCTTGTCAATTTCATGTTTTTACTAGACAGTCTGCGTGTTTGAAATTATCACTGAGTTATAAGATGTGTTTACTACAGCATGGATTATTTGTGATGAATATGATTACATGTTTCCTTACTTTGTATGTTTAACCTCATAAATGTGGATCTTCATTTTGCAGTTTGCACCCCTCATTAACTAACTCGGCACCCATGCTCTTAAGCACAAATTTGATGCTGAATTTTTAAATATTCTGGAATTTCCCTGATGTGGCACAAATGCCTGTTGGCCACAAAATGATCCAGCAATGGTTTGTCAATGTCACATGTAAAACTTATCTATTTTCAGTTTGTACATGATATATGAAAGTTAATTTCCCTAAAGTCTGCACAATGAAATTATGCAGTGGTGCAAATTTAAATTACTGTATTTATCTGCATTAGTATCTTACATACTTTTACCAATTTTGGGTTCAAAAAGAGGTGCATAAATTATGCGGGATTAACACATTTGTGCATTTTTTTAATGAACTGATTGAATCTATACAAATGATGAAAGCAACCATTTTCAACAGAAAATTGGTTGACATGTTGACTGCGATACGATAAATGGAGCTGAGTCATGTTGGTTTTGTAACACAATACTACTGCTAGCTGAAGGAGAAGTTAACGAGTGATAGGTAGAGCTTTCGCTGCATGTAAAAATAATGATATATATTCGCAATAATGCAGTGCTTTCAGTGAAATTGAACAAATAATGTAAAACTGCATGAAAGTAACATATTGAATGCACTTCTTTTATTCTGTTTACTCTTTGCTCGATATATTGACAAAAGTTGATAAGTACATGTTATAGTGATGTATATCAAAACCAATTCTATATTGATAGAACTGATATTAAAATTACAGCATAAATAAATGAATGACAAATCTTTGCATGCTTCGTCTAGAGCTAGAGTAAACAATAACAAAGCGGCAATGTCCAAGTGATCTGATTTTATTATTCAATGCATATTTGGTTGTGCAGCTTTCATTTAGCTTTTGAGTTCTGTTCACTGCGTGCATGCAAATTTGAATTTCAAAGGATGTGATAAAGGAAATGTGTTCGAAATGATGGTAACAGTTTATGACCGTGAGAAGGATTTTGTGCCGTCGACAAAGTTAACAAGATATTGAAGTGTAAATTTTGTAACATGTGCATCAAGTGGGCCAGACAGGATAGATGTTTGAAATACATTAACGGCAGCACTACCTATAAAAAAAATGTTTGCACAGAAGGCAAAAAAGTCTCATACCGCATCACCATCAGGTGTCAAACGCTAAATTCCGTTCACCGACTTTGTTTCCCACACAAAGAAAGCAAAAGATGACAAACTAGAATTTGTAGTGCCAAAAGTTTGCACGTTCATGGAAGCCAATATTTCATTACAGAAAATTGATAATCTTAATTAAGAGATTGAATGAAGAAATACATTAAGGGTATCATGAAAAAAAAAAAATTGTTATCCTCTGATTTGTAAATTTTAGGAAATAAATTTATTCTATATTAAAACTTACAACAGTTCAATTCCTACTGGGACTACTGCTGCTCAAACTTATAATAAATTAATTTCATTAGCTCTTTTAGGTGCTGAAAGTAAGAGAAACAGAGTTAAACTTACTAAGTGTGAGTAAAACCAAATAGGCCCTAAGTTTGCATAATTGTTTTTATATCTTTGGCCTTAAAGTCCTTGAATTCTAAACAAACTGTAGGATATGCCGTAGACTTGTTAATAACACCCCAGGTATATTCCTAAAGTTAGTGGGCTGCAAGATGCGTATATACTTCAATTAATACTGACAAAGAAGACAAGAGTGCCATCAAGGAAAAGCAGGTTTCTATACTTTGGGACGCAACCACAGACTGAAAAGGACAGTGTGTGTTTACTCTTCTCATCAAGGTTTTTGAACGTGGTGATAGTTCAGTTCAGAACTTGTATGTATCAGGTGTGAAGGTGTTAAACAATTCAAATGCTACAAAATGCTACCAAGTAATTGTTTCGGTCAAACTGAACCTTGGCTTCTTATATGAAAACNGAATTCTAAACAAACTGTAGGATATGCCGTAGACTTGTTAATAACACCCCAGGTATATTCCTAAAGTTAGTGGGCTACAAGATGCTTATATACTTCAATTAATACTGACAAAGAAGACAAGAGTGCCATCAAGGAAAAGCAGGTTTCTATACTTTGGGACGCAACCACAGACTGAAAAGGACAGTGTGTGTTTACTCTTCTCATCAAGGTTTTTGAACGTGGTGATAGTTCAGTTCAGAAATTGTATGTATCAGGTGTGAAGGTGTTCAACAATTCAAATGCTACAAAATGCTACCAAGTAATTGTTTCGGTCAAACTGAACCTTGGCTTCTTATATGAAAACNAAACAATTCAAATGCTACAAAATGCTACCAAGTAATTGTTTCGGTCAAACTGAACCTTGGCTTCTTATATGAAAACATGCTTTCCATCACTTCAGATTTTACATGCTACACAATTAAAATGCATGAGCACTATTACAGTTTTAGTTTCTGAGGAACTTCTACACACACACACTGCAAAGTTGTGGGAGGGAAAAAAGAAACAAACTTTGAGGCACATGTTGGCATCAGGCTTCTCCTGCTCAATGCGTGCTGGTTGGGCAGGCTCGGGCGGGGGGAGGAGGGGAATGTCTACCGAGGAGCTGATCCGCCTGCCACGCTTTGCTGGAGCGCCACCACCACTTCCACCTCGCGCCGTCGACCTCATCGACCTCTTCCTGCCCCTCCCTGAAGTCGGCCGCTGCTCCGAGACGTTTTGTGCAGGTTCAGGGTCATCTTCAGACTCTGCAATAAGAAACACACACACAAAAAGTGCAATTATATACACAAAGTTATGTCAACTTACAGTATAATCTCTATATACAGACCATTTTCCTATAACAACTCATTTTCAAGGAACTGTCCAAAATATAAATTTTTGGAATCAATGTGTGTGTTTCATTTCAGTAGAGTATCGCAAAAATCACATTTGTCCGTGGTATTAAGACGGCAACAAGATCTGCAGACGTATCAAAATGTCCACTGAAATAGTGTATGCATTTATGTACGTACAATGAATAAGTTATTATTTTAGTATGACTGAACTGTGTCCACGGTCCACTATGATACTAAATAAAATAAATTAACTGCACTCTCCAGAACACAGCAAGAAAAAAAACCAAAATACCTTTTTCAGCACAATAGACAGATAAATCGGGAAAGCTGTTNCTCTCCAGAACACAGCAAGAAAAAAAACCAAAATACCTTTTTCAGCACAATAGACAGATAAATCGGGAAAGCTGTTTCCTTGTCTGCAGGAAACAGCTTTCCCTAATTATCTGTATGTGGAATTGAAAAAGGTTTTTTTTCGTTTTTTGTCTTGCTGAGTTTTGTGAGTGTTCAATTTTAATTTTATTTAGTCTCATGGTTGGCAATGGACACAGTCCAACCACACCAAAATAATGACATGAACTCACCACTGTCATTAAACTTCAAAGATACAAACAAATGATTAATACCAGTATTGATCGCGTGCAGTCAGCTGAGGAAAGGGAGTGGGTGTGGTCTGTAGGCGCCGAGCGAGGTTATTAGCACGTGCAGTAGGGAGGCATGCTCGCCACCTTCAACTTCCACAAATGACTAGCAGGTGTGGAGCCATGGCAATTGAACCTTGTCGACTTCCACATCAAATTTTTATGTTAGTAACAATACTTCATTTTAAAAACATGTAATTCTTTTGATGTAGGCAAACAAATACTGTCATAAAGATTGGTTCCTTAAAAATTTTCAGTACAGTAATTAATTTACAGGCGCTCGGTGCTTACGTATTACTCAAAACACGTTCATTCAGCACCTGTTTCAAACAAATACCTCGTTCATACAGACGGATTTTTGGGAACCATAAAAAATTGGCAGAAAAAATATTGGTTAAAAAAAAAAAAAAAAAAAAAAAAAATGCTGTGAAATTCTATTTGAACACATTTGATAGCTGCAACATTTAAAAACAATATAGGTTGCATGGAATCAACCCTCATGCAATGTGTCAAATGGCGAGGAAGAAAAAAAGAAAAACAAGAAAGAATAAAATAAATTTATTAAAATTGATTGTCACTAGTCCACAATGCGAGAGTAAGGTCGTTGACCTGGCGGCTGTTTTACAGCATCTCCTCCGCTGGTGCAGTTCTCTTTTCCGCGCTGTATTTGTCTGCTGAGATACACATGCGCTGCACAGCATATGATTCCACATCCCACCTCGTGGCAGCAGCGCCAGCCAATTTTGACACTGATGCATGCCACAAGAAAAAATGTTGCCTTTTACTCTCCTATTTTACCTCCACTGTTCCACCCAGCTTGTCATGTTTTATTACTGAAGGGTTTGCTTGTTGCTATGATTGTTTCTGAGTGTTTAGTGTTATAATATTTGGATTTCTGGCTTTTCTTCTCAGACTACAATTTGGACCTCTATTCACTGATGACTTCATTACACTATTTCACTTGGATTTCAATTTTTGGATTTATTTTGCCATGGTTTGTAATGTTACGAGACGTACCAGGTGTGACACAGTCGAACATTAGCTTGCTTAACTAAGTCGGGTATGAACATTGAGACTGAAGTTTATAAAGGCGCCAAAATATATCAATCAGACGAGCCGGAAATATAGTTCAACTGGATTTAATTATACTTTGCGCTTCAGTTACAACAGAGGCATAAAAAAAAAATATTTTACAGCAAACAAGCACGAACGAGATGAGAATCATAGTATAAATTATTCTGCAGTCGAAAATACTCAAATTGCGAGTCTATTTACGAA
Source organism: Clitarchus hookeri (assembly GCA_002778355.1). Lineage (NCBI taxonomy): Eukaryota > Metazoa > Arthropoda > Insecta > Phasmatodea > Phasmatidae > Clitarchus > Clitarchus hookeri. The sequence continues at coordinate 120,844 of NQII01002598.1, read as the reverse complement.
GGCGCTCTGAATGAATGACCCCTCACACCAATGGAAATAACTGAGTAGTTTTAGATTATTCCCAAATATTATGAAAAAGAAAGATTGCGGGCGCTGCTGGTGTGAGTTGCAATCGCGACTCGCGTGTACTTTGAAACATCCATCTTGAACTGGGCTGGCTAGCACTGGGTTACTCGACTGGAAACTGAAACTGGCACAAACTATTTTCTCCAAAATTTACTGCACCACTGAAGATTGCTCAACCGGGGTGTCGCGTGATGCTGTCATATCTGAAANGCAACACGGGCGTGTATCTCACCACGACGCCACAGCGTGATCCTTGTCATCCTGCCTAGATTGCGCCATATTACAACAGACAACTACGTGTCCTTAGCTTCCAAGTAAAACAAAAAGATTTTGCATCATCTTACTATGATTAATGCTACTGTCAAACGACTTGAAATGAAATTATAAACTTTTAAAATCAATAATATATAAAATAAATACATATAGCTATTATCTCAAGGTATCAAACATTAAATAAATTACTTTATTCTCGAAAGTATTGAAAAAATTCAATACGTCCCACATATATCAAACACTATTACTTGCAACATTACATTACCCCCCTCAATTTGGGAAAGATTTCGAAGAAACCTGTCCAAAATCGAAACCTACCTGAGTGGTGGCTACGTGATAGATTACTGTACTGCGATTCCATCTCTTACCAATCACTTCAGTTTACATGGTAATACACTGGTATACAAAGATTGTGTCACAGCAAATTACATCATGCAGAAAATCAATTTATCTGAAAATATTCATTGGGATGTTACAGTAAAATAAAATATAACACATATCCACCTCAATAGTAAATTAAATTTCACACTTTGCGTTCAGTACAAGATGTGGTCAGGTCACACTATTGGCTTAAAAGAATGGTACTTCAACATGGGTAAAGTGCTCAATTCTCTCTGGCTCCTAACCGGGATCAGCACACATCTCAAAAAGGACAGAGGTCTGCTCAAACGATAAAAACACCGCTGCCTTTTACATCAAATCAGTGCTAAAAATCCACATAAAGGGCCTCTCACCTGTCCCAACAGAACTAGTACTCCAAGTGCTACGATCAAGGGACACCATCATCGTAACTGGAGCAACACCCTACAACTGTATACCAACATTACACAAGCCCATAATTCACAAGACATCATAACCACTTTGTAACTACACAACCCATTTTTGTAATTGCTCAAAATCATTTCTATTAGTGGATAATTACTGATAATAGTTGATGTACAATGTAACAGGATAGGAAATGCAGCACTTAAGTTTGGTGGGAGAGAGTTAGTGAAATGTTTGGAGGTGTTGTATAGCAAGTCCTTAGTGGTTGGAAGGATGTGTTGGTGGTCCCAATACACATGAAGGGGGAGGTCTGGCAGCTACCAACCAGGTGAGTTTCACATCGAGTACAGGAAAGGTAATGGAGAGGCTGGTGGTTCAGTATGTGGTGAATGTTATGGACAAGAGGAATTTGTTGGAGGAGTCACAACATGGTTTCAGAAAAGGATACTAACGTGGGACGCAGCTGGCTGGGCTGTTAGAGGATCTAGTGCAGGCAGTTGATGAGGGGAAGCAGGTGGATGCCTGCTTCATAGACTTTGAGAAGGTATTTGATAAGGTGCCACATGGGACTTTGATGAAGAAAGTGGATGAACTGATATCGGCCAGACAAGTGGGTAGTAGAATGGATTGGGAACTTCCTCAGCGGGCGAAGACAGAGGTTGAAAGTGGGGGAGGCAATATTGGAGGAAGGAGAGGTCACGTCAGGGGTGCCGCAGGGAAGCGTGCTGGGCCCTCTGTTGTTTACCATTATGGTAAATGACATGGGTTTGGGGATTAGGGGAAAAATAAGATAGTTTGCAGATGATTGTGTATTGTATACAGAGGTGGGAGTGGGGAAAACTTGCAGGCAGACATTGACAGGATATATTTGTGGACCATGGAGAATAAAATGAAGATAAATGTAAGAAAAACTAAGGTAGTGAGGTTTACAAGGAAGAAGGTGACAAGCAGGGACATGTACAGATGGGAGGGGCAAGAGATAGAAGAAGCAGCAGAACAAAAGTATCTAGGGATTGTATTGCAGGGAGACCTTACAAGGAAAAAAAACAAGTAGAGAGGGTGGTTGCAAAGGGAACAAGGACTTTGGGTATGTTAGGGAGGTTTCTGAAGGGAGTCAGCAGTGAGGTGAAGGAGAAGGCAAATGGCATCAGTGATGAAAGGAATGGGGTGGAGCTCGTTGAAGGACAGGAGGAAAGTTGAAAGGCTGGTCAGGATGTACAGAATGGTGAATGGAGAGGGAGGGTGGGGAAGTTAACGCTGCCAGCTAAGTAAGGGGGTGTTTATAGGGATAGGAAACAACAGTAAGAAGCTTCAGAGGGTGTGGAGGAGAATGGAGCAGGGTAGGCAGTCTACGTTTGTGAGGTCTGTGAGGGAGTGGAATGTGTTGCAGGAGGAATTGGCATCTGTGAGGGAGGTTGGAAAGTTAAGGAAAGGTGTAGAAGAGACTTTTGGTCGGTTAGGGGAGAGATGAGAGAGCTCGCCCCTGGACGGTTGCCTAATTAGGGGCGTTAGTTATTATTATTATTATTATATAACATCAAGCTTTCTTCAATTAATATCTGCCAAAATTTTCTTGCCTGTGATTAACAATCACAATACAAAAGCATCACTGTTATCTAAACACATGTAAACACTGCCTTATAAAATTTAAACTGCATTTCAATTAATACAAAAATTTCTTTTCTACAACACCAATAAAGAATGAATTACAATGAAATTAACAATATGCCTCTTTGCACACTTAACTCAGTTCATATAAAACATAATGTTCTTAAAATATGTCACAATAACACAAATACAATACACCATATCACCTTCAATCATAATATTATATAAAACTCAGCATCATTCCATTCAGTTCAACATTCGCAAAAATTTGCAATATGTTAAATACATATGCATTTAGTTCTGAAACTTTCATCAGTTAGAACATAATAATTTGAAAATTTCCAAAAAAATATAAATACATATGTTTTACAGTATCTTACAGTATTATGAAGTACCAATTCTAATACGTAGAGCTGACTGGAAGCAAACTACATAAACCAGGTGAAGGGGACTGAGTCTGACTTGAACAAAGCAAATGCGGCTAGGTAGCTATTACAACTACTGTCCCTAACTACCTCAACGCCGTTGTACAGAAGGGATGTCGGTGGCCACTACTAGAAGGGTAGTGGGGGTATTCAACACAAGTGTTGTGGGGTTCTTTACCAGAAGGGTGATTGGCAGTTTAAGAGGTTCAAAGACATCTTTGGGGGTAGCTGGTGAAGATCTGGTAGAGCTTCTTGAAGGTTGCAAAGACATTGGTATCAGCCGAGAGCCCCAGCACACGAGGTGCTGGAGCTGGACAACAACTGACGTTCCTCAGCGGTGCAAGGCCTTATAGTCTCCCTGCCCGCAGGCTCGTCTGGGGTGCGGGCGGTAATAAGTTCCGCCTCTGAGCAGAGCTGCGTTCTTTGGCGCCGTCCCTCGTCTTGTGGCTGAAGTAGGTCGCTCTGTAATGTGGTCTCGGCCGCTGGGCCGGCTTTCTTCACGCATGACGTCCGACATGAAGGCGAACAATCTTGGCTGACGTGTCCGTGGGTAACCCCACAACAAGGTGCATACTTGTAGGCATTCGTAGCAAGTTGTTTCAGGGTTCGAACCCCGCCTGGGGAGACGTGAAGGCATGTCCAGATGAGGCGAAATTGTGTTTATTATAGTCAGAATAAGCATCACTCATCAAAGTTTAGCTAATAAACACAATAAAAATGAGATTTAAAAAAAAATGTTTTTGTATATAATACATTAAAAAACATTTCACCTGAACTCATTTAAATAAAGAATATAACATCTCAAAATACCATATAATTGATTGTAATCCGCCACCTAATGCAAACCGACTTAAAACATTCAAACATTCTGAAAATGAAAATATGACACAATGCAAAGCAAATTTTGAATGCCCCACGCGCACACCATCAGCTGGGAGCGTGCGGAGAGATTATCGATCGGGCAGGACGTTCACCTCTACATGTTGGTGACAGCTTGTGAGCATGGCGAATGTCTCTCTTTTAAAGTAATTAATTATATTTCACTGCAAATAAACTTGTAATCTTCACAGACAGACATAAATAAATAAATACGGCAATTAAAATTTCGTTTATGGTCTTTTAATAATTACATTCAAAACCACTTCCCCTGATTTTCCAGTACACACCTGTTGCGAGTTATGCTGCACTCGGGCTCTGTGCTGGTCCATCATTGGACGACTAAAGGTGTCGAATAGGCCCTTACAGGATATCAGTTTATTGAAAAGATGCGTGTCTATTGAAATAAATTGGTATAAATCCTCTGATTTCCATGCAGGAAGTTACTGAAAATGAACTTTATTCTTGATAATACAAGTATTTAGAGGTTCAAACAATTTTTGGCGCCAAGGGGAGGTGAAGTACATGCTTCTAGGCATATTATTTTATTCACGAAGATGCTGTCCATTAAGTTAAATTAGATACAATCAAACACAAAACTTAAAGGGAAAAAACAACTTAAAATGTATTGCATAATATTTTCAGGCGAAACCACTAGTGATGTTAGGTGCAACTATTTTGAGCGACGGATAATCTTAAAATTTCTACGATTGCCATGCGCACTTATTTGCTTTGTAGCTGGCATGTTGAGGGAAGACAAGCCGGTGCACCAGAGAGAGAGTATACTTTTATTTTTTGCTAGACAACAGTTTCCCTTTTCGACGGCATGTACAGGGAGGAAGAAAGGTGCGTGGGTCAGAGAGACAGAAAGAGGAGGCAGAGAGAGGGGGACGCTACGTTGCTGGGTGACCACTTCCACTTTCGTCAGGCATGTTAGGGGAGGTATCAACACCAAGCCAATGCCGCGGTCGTGTTGGGAAGAATACACGCCGCAGAGGAATGATAAACGCCGGTGCATGCAATGTATTTCACACCCAGTTACATGACATTTGCAGGAACAACCAGCTTAAAAACGATAGTTGCGGGAATTCTTATGCGACGGGACCCGAAATATACTTGATTGACACAACATTCAATAAACGATACAAGCGGGTAGCTTTATGATTATTTATACAGGAGTTTTGCCGGGACCACTGAAAATTAACTGTGGATACAGTTTATCGGTACATGCGTTTTCAGTAAAATGAGAGTCCACTGTATAAATAATATACAGGATGATTATAAAGTCCCTATCTATTTGTGGGAAATCACTAATATATCTTGATTTTGTTTTAGGTATTGGAAATGTTCACCATTGGAGAAAGGATAGCCGTGGTCCATTCTCGTCTGAAAGGACTATCCTAAGATGCAGTGAGAACTGATTTCACACTAAGATTTAGGAAACCTGTCCCCACAAATGTGACCATTGCTATCTTGTCAACAAATTAAATTTCACAGGGAGTGTTAAGGACGAAAAGCATTCAGGCGGGCCATCAGTACCTGAAGAGACAGTGCAATGGATTCAGGAAGCGATTGAACAAAGCTCTCGTTCAGCAAATCTGCGTCTCAGTCGTAAGCTTGATGTTCCACAATCCACTGCGTGGAAGATTTTACACTCCCTGTGTGATTGAATTTGTTGACGAGATGGCAAATGGTCACATCTGTGGGGCCAGGTTTCCTAAATCTTAGTGTGAAATCAACTCTCACTGCATCGTACGTTAGACGGGTCACGTCTATCCTCTCTTCAATGATGAATATTTTCAACACCTAAAACAAAAAAAAGGTATATTAGCTATTTCCCACAAATGGATAGGGACTTCATAATCACTCTGTATTTACTAATATAAAGTAATTATTATTTCAAGTTTTAATAACACACAAGTTAAGTTGTAGGCGATGATGGTAAACAATTGAAAAACAATGGCCATCTCATTTGTTGTTTTATGTCTCATTTTATTAATTGAATAACGTTAATATGATTTGGCTTTAATAATCGTTAAACCCCCCATATATCACTGTTCTGCTATAAAAAAAAATTGTATTATATTTATTTCTATAGTTGAAGGTGACATGCAAATGTTTGAATATATGTCAAGTGTGCGTGAGAGAAAACTTTAGTAATAGTTATTAAACAACTTTTACAGATGCATGTCCTTTACATAGCTCAGATGGTAGATGCCTGCTCTTCAGCTGATAGATGGCTGGACCGAAACCTCTATATTACAACAGCCTGACACCAGCACATCTAGCAGGCAACAAGTGAAACAAGACAATTGACTGCTACGCTTCCTAGCAGATGATGCCAGAAACAAAATAACTGCCCAGCAGTGTAGCGAACCTGTAAATTTCATATTTGTTATTATGATGTCGCCTGCCTACGACACCCCCATTTAGTGGTCCATTGGATAACATGGCAGTGGCCACTCTTGATACACCTTACATACTCCATGTCAATATTTGATTTGCTCGTGTGGGTGGGTGCAATATGTTACAGAAAATAATAGCATATTCTGTAGCTGATAAAACTTAAAATGACAGTGTTAAGAAAATAAATTTTTGAGACAGAGAATCCAGTGTGTTTATCTTCTCATGGTTATTTTACCTCCTCTTCAGTGGTTTTTCCATTGCAGGATTGGCTTGACACACCACATAATGTGTTTTTAGAGCCTGCTGTTTAGCAGAGACCCCAACTGTGACATCAGGTATGAGGTCTTGCTTGCTGAATACGACAGAGTAGAGAGGTCATTCTACCCTCTTGCCTGCACCTTTTGTTGATGGGCCCAGTTGTGAAAAGAGTCTGCTCCCTCTTCATATATCCTCTTCCAAATCCCTCAGAGTCTCTGATCCTCCTCAATGCCAAGCATCTTTTACACCGAGGCTTTCGTTTACAAATGCCGTGTTGATGAAAGCGTACCTCGATACACTGGAAAACTTACCATGTTCACAAAGGCAGGCCTTATGAAGCATTCATACTAAAGAATAACTTAAAACTACGGCAACGTTTTGTTTTTGTCAAATCAGCAAATTCAAATTACATAATAAAAATGGATGTGAATATCTCGGTGTGCTAGCTCGTTGCTGGAAGCACACCAGCATTAACACCCGAAGTACTTTACTGGCATGGACACATCAGCATAGTAAACACGCAAGCAGCACATTTGAGTGATAGGTTTGCTCCAAAATGGAAAGACTAGAACATTGTAACCCAGCGATCCAGACACACTAATGCGGCCCCAGAACCTGTTGGCCATTTGTGCAATCAGTAACTAGATTGTTCCATGCCCCACTCCACTGAGCTCTGGAAACCTATGTGTGTACTGCTAATGGTGCTGAAACTTCTGTACTCCATGCAAAATGCTAGTTCAAGTGTTGTGAATGCTGTAGCCATTGCAGATATTGTCAAGTCCATTCACTGGAAGTTCACACTTTTCTGAACCTCCGATAACATCCTTCTGTCGGGTACCGAGTACTTATTCTTCTGTTGCATGTAAACAAAAACATGTGTCTTTTACTTTTCAACTGTTTAATACTTTGTTTACATTTATCATTGCTTGGTTGTGGAGTAGTGGCAGCATCAGGTCTGTGCCTTTTCAAGCAGACCACAGGTGCCTTGCCGGGGCTCGAATCTGAGACAGGCTTACTAGGTCATGGGCTTTGGTTGAAAGTTTTAAGGGCTGCTGTATGCTTGGCACCTTGGTCCCTACCCAGGGGTGAACCCATGGTGGAGTAATTCAACGGCAGGGTGGGCAGTGCCGGGAACCCTAATTGAGAGGCCAAAGAGGTTGACAGGGAGGATAGTATAGTGAGGCTCCACTAAGTGTCGGGCGGCTTGTGCGCTCTCCCGAGGGGATCTACAGCTGAGGGCTGGTATACGTTGATTACTTAGGGGGTGGTCAGATGCAAGAATAGTAGCTGTCCTCTGTGCGTTTCTCCTGCTCCCTCGTCGGTGGGCGAACGTCATGGACAGGAAAGGTACTACGGTTCAACATGTAGAGGGCGGCAGGCAACAAACCCCTAGCTAGATTGTACTCCAGAAGTACCTGGGTCAAGCCTAGTCAGACCTGGCGCCCCCTCCGGCAAGTTTATACGCTCTGGAGGGAATGGGTTAGCTGACTTAGTTTGCCCAGATGCTTCGTCGTGTCTCTTTCTAGTGGTTGGGGCTCTACCGAACATGCACACCAGGTACCTTCACGTACCTGGCCTACAGTATGGGTGGCCGTCTACTTTGTGGTGTGTGCGACGTACGTGCAGTCCTGGTTAGGGTCTGCCTGCAGCCCTACTCTACATTGGAAACTGTTGCCAATTCGCAGTCCCCTGCTGCTCCCTTTTAGGGTGACGCTTACTAGGTTGGGTAAAAGGCACATGTTCACTTAAGAGATGGGAATACAGAAGTCGGTTTCTCTTGAGAACAGAACACAGTGACCCGTACTACCACCTATCTCTACACACACTAGGTGTTCAATGGACTTTGTATTAGAGCAAGACAGGTGAAGGGGCCTGTAGGCTTGAGGAGTCTGGCTTGAAAAGCGGAGGAGAGCGAACAATTAAGTAGCCGTGAAAACTACTGAACCCTAAATGTGGCTTGTAGTCCTGAAGGGACCCGGGGCACAGATGAAGAACTGGTAGAACTCTGGAAGTTCTAGGGAGAGTCCTCAGGAGGACTGTGGCTATTAGTAAAGGGCCTTAGCACAAATGATGCTAAGGCGAGCTACGTGAATAACTGGTGTTTCTGCCAGGCGCACTGTGTTATATACCTGCCGGCTGGGGGGTTCTTTCATGTCTCGAGCGCTTTGGTTATCTTTGGCCGCCACCCCTCGGGTTCAGGCTGGGCAGCGACACTGCTGCCATCTCTTGGCGGGGTGGCGGCAGGGTGGTTTGGGCAGCTGTGCAGGCGGTATCCGCCGCTCGCTTAGGGGCAAACTCTTGCATGCCGGCTCCTGCTTCTTAGCGGGTTTACAAACGGTGGGGGCAATGGCGTGACTTCCTTTCACTATGTTGGTGCTGGCCTTAGAGGCGGCCATTCGGGGTCGACTCCCTCGGGTCACGTGACGTGCACGTGATGATGTGAAGATGAAAAGAATAGTGTATGGGATGCATCATGCATCACCTTGCTGACCTCCAAATATCTGCATCCGGTAGAGAATTCTGGTGAACCGTACAAAGGTGGACGAGTATAGTCAGTGTCTAACTTTATCCTGTCTGTTTGATATTTAAGTATGTTCCCTTTAATATGCCCGTAAGAGTTATTATTTGTTCATATATTATTTTTTTAGTTATATATATATTTATTAATTATGAGTTGTTAAGGTGTCAGACTATTGACTTAAATTATGCCGCTCAATTTTTAACATTTTGGGAGACAAGGGGAGGCAAAGTATTTGCTTCTTACGCATAATTTTTTTCCAAGGACATCCAGCCATCAAAAAATATTTATATTTAATTACGAAAAGTGCCATCTTCAGGCCACAGGCGACTAAACATTGACTATACAAAACATTGCAAGTTTTGATATATAGCGGTACGGTAAAAATCTGTCAAAAAATTTACCAAAATATTCCATCACAACCTTGTTTCTGTAAACTGTGAGGTGCCATTTTGGAAAGGCTCCCTCTCTATATCTCTATCTCTGTGTGTGTATGTGTATGAGTATATGTATACATGCATGTCTGTATCTCTCTCTCCCTCCCTCTACACACACAGTGGATTCTCAAAAAATACGTTTTTCACTGGACCAACAGAGAAAATAGAAGCATGTGGGAAAAAAATGATTGCAGACTTGGATTTTAGACCTGAGAAATAATGTACCTAACCTCAAAATACACGTTTGTTTAAACCAAATGCCTAAATGTGTCATTTAAAAAACTTATTTAAGTACATCTATGATTAAGTATTCACTTTAAATTAAAAACTTCAGTTCTTGAAATTGAAAAAAATTTAAATTTTATTAATTTTAATATTTTTGTACTATTTTCCTTCATTGGATGAGCCATGCTCAAACCCTCAGTTAAAACTGCCACAACTTTTTTGCAAAGATTTTTGCAAACCATTCCTTTCTGAGCCATTTTAAAATCCTTACAATACTAACCCAACCTGCCACCGATAGTTTCCAATAATAATCACGCCATTAAAATACCGGGTCCATAACCTTATACCAAATTCAGTCTACAATAACAATATCATAGATTGTTCAATACTGTGTCAAAGATTGCGTGATTAGTTCTCATTGTCGCCAACCTATGAATGCAGTAATAGCGTAAGAAGATTAATAATAAAAGATGCTTCTTCTGTCTCACCAACATACAAGTGCAGTAAACGTGTAAGAAGAATAAGCATAGTAAATATAACACAAAATGTTGCTGCAGGATGGAAATAATACTACTGAGAGTACAAATTGTCAACACTCCGCGTTGTTTTGCATTCAAGTAGTTTTCAAAAACGCTTAATACATGCAATCTTTGGCGAATGTATCGTCTGTTTTAAACAGATGTTACGGGAAAACAAACGATCAGCCAGCGTTGAATGCTGTCAGCAATTAGCATTGTTTATATGGGAATTTTTACGGAACCAAAATAAATAAATTGGAAATATGATAAAGCGTAAATAACGGGAACGTATAATCGAGAATCTGCTGTATGTGTTTATATATAGACACACACATGCACACATGCCCGCGCATAAACGCACACATATACATGTAAAGAATTTAAATGTTTTGTTCTCAGAACAGCAGAAGTAACATCTAGAATCAAATCAAACTCGTAGTGGTTAAATATAGAAAAATTTTGATTCCTGGATCTAGTCATAACTGTTAGAATCAAATAATTGATAATAGAGTTATCATATCCCTACATTGAAGTGAAATACTTTATACTGAGATTTTAATATACATATAAATGTGCCAGCAAAAGATTCACATTTATTGGTCACCTCAGAATCTCACCAGGAGAGGGCAAATACTTGGCAGCAGACTTCTAACCATTCTGCATAATGACTGTTTCCATATTAGTGTAGCAACTATCCCATGCATGAAGTACCAGCGCACAGAGGAGTCTGAGGGTACTTTAACATCTTAGTGAACTTGGTGAACAGATGTGGACAGAGAGTAGACAGATCTCGTCTTGACTCAAGATTCCCAAACCTGCTGGTGCCCAAAACATGTTATGAAACCTCTTAAATTATCATCCAAATCACAAAAAGGTCTGTTAGTTTGAAGTAGCCTCACCTAAGCCACATTAACTAGATTTTGTTAAGTCTGAGCCTTCCCTAGTATTGGATGGAACTTTTAATTGTGCCAGTAAAACAAATTGTAAAAATTATTTTACACCTCTTATAGTTATAAAAGTTACTCTCTCATAATTAATAAAAAGTGCATCTATACTGTCAACCGCATCATGGTACCAAACACCACTGTATTTAAAAGAAAGTCATTTTTTTAATATAACATTAGAAATTGTGAAAGTTTCATTAAACATCACATCTATGAGTATTTTTTTTAAGTTAGAAGAAAATAAAGCAATAGTTTTAATTAAATCTGCCATATAAATCTGTGGAAGTTGAATTGAAAAGCATATGTATGAGTTATTTTTTTAAGAATAAGAAAAAAGAAAATTCCATGTATAGATGGCCCTTGATGTAAAACCTGATATAAAAGTTGATATCACATTAGAGTATGAGCCAATTGAACACACTAGTTTATTAGTGAAAATGTTTTCAACAGTTCCATACTTCCACCTCCCAATTCCTCCTTTGGAGACCACACACTAAATAACCAGAAAAGTGAGATGTGTTGTCTTTATACTGGTAGTGAAATAGGGACAGAAGGAAATAGAGGAGGAAGGGGAGGGATGGAGAATGAGGAAGATGTGAAGAGAAAGAGGAAGGGTGAAAAGAGAGGTAGAGAGAAAGAGATGGAAAGGGAGAAAAAAGGGAGAAGCAGAGATAAGGTGAAAGGATGGAGGGGAGGAAAGAAAGGATGGTGAAGGAAGCGAAGGAGAGAGAAAGTCTGAGAGTGGGAGAGAGATCGGATGGGAAGAAGGAAAGCAAGGAGAGATGAGGGAGATAATGGTAAGGGGAGAGGGAAAAGGTGGAGAAAGAGGAGGGAAAAGAGAAGATGGAGAAAGATGAAAGGAGAGGGAGAAAGAAGAGGGAGAAATAGGGTGGAAAGGGAGAGGGGGGAGAAGGAGAGAGATGCAGAATAGGTAAAGGAGAGAGAAGAGAGAGGGGAAAGGGTAAAAAGGGAGAGAAGGAAGAATAGGGAGAGGGAGACAGAAGAGGTAAAGGGAGAAAGAAGAGGGATTTGAGTTGACATATTTTAAGCGGCTCTTAACAAGGTACTGAGAGTCAATGGGGGAAGAGGGATCAGGAGATAGTGAATGGAAAAATAGAGAGAGAGAGTGGAAGGTGGGAATAAGAAAGGGTGAGGGAAGGGCAAAGAGGGAGAAAGCAGATGGAAGGAGAAGAGGGAGAAAGCGGATGGAGGGATAAGAGGGAGAAAATGGGTTGAGGGAGAAGAGGGAGAAAGTGGGTTGGAGGGAGAAGGGAGANAGCGGATGGAGGGATAAGAGGGAGAAAATGGGTTGAGGGAGAAGAGGGAGAAAGTGGGTTGGAGGGAGAAGGGAGAAAGTGGGTTGGAGGGAGAAGGGAGACAGTGGGTGGAGGGAGAATTAAGAGAGAGTGGGTGTAGCCAGANAAGGGAGAAAGTGGGTTGGAGGGAGAAGGGAGACAGTGGGTGGAGGGAGAATTAAGAGAGAGTGGGTGTAGCCAGATGAGAGAAGGAGAGTGAGGTGGGAGATGGAGTAAGTGGGTGTTGGGTGTGGGAGTGGGGGAGAGAGAGAGTGGGAAATGGAGAAGAGGGAGAGAGTGGGAGATGAAGAAGAGGGAGAGAGTGGGGGATGGAGAAGAGGGAGAGAGTGGGAGATGAAGAGGGAGAGAGTGGGGGAGGAAGAAGAGGGAGAGAGTGGGGGAGAAAGAAGAGGGAGAGAGTGAAGATGAAGGGGAGGTTGGGGAGGGCAAAAAGGGGAGATTGGGGACGACAAAGAGGGGGAGAATGGAGGAGGGTGCAGAGGGAGGGCAAAGAGGGGGAATGTGGGGGGAGGGCAGAGGGAATGTAGGAGGTGGGCCAAGGGAATGTGGGGGGGAGGCAGAGGGAATGTGGGGGGAGGGCAGAGGGAAAAAGTGGGGGAAGAGCAGAGGGAAAAAGTGGGGGAGGGAGAATAGGGAGAGGGTGGGGAAATAAGACAAAGAGGACAGCAGTTGAAGAAGAGAAAGGGGGGAAGAGGCAGTGGAGGGTGGAGGAGAAATGAAAAGGGTGATGATAGCGGGAGGGGGAGAGAGAGGTAGGTATCTGTGTCCTTTCTTGGTGGCAAACAGAAATATGTAAAAGAGAAAAAAAAAATCAACATTTTAATAAGGAAGAAAAACTTGTGCTGCATTACCATATTGTCATCCTCTACCTCCTCATCACTTCCATTCTTCCTCTACCTCTTCCACCTATGTCCAACTCTTAGCCACTCACTTTCCCTAACGCTCTCTCCATTCCACATCTCTCTCAACTCTTTCTGGAGCCGCAGTGGCTCAGCATTTATACTGCTCGCCTCCCACCAAGGCGAACAGGGTTCAATCTCCGACCGAGTCGCTCCCGGATTTTCGCTAGAGTGAATCGTGCCGGATGATGCCGTTGGTCGGCTGGTTTTTTCTTGGGGGTTTCTAGTTTCCCTGTCCTTGCATTCCACCCGACCCTGACCTCGTGAACAACTGCCGCCGATGAATCAACACGTAAGTCTTCTGACAAAGGACAGCGATGACTCAAACTTTTCTGTTGATACAAAAGTTTCTCATTTAATTACCGTAAAAACCCTGAAAATAATTACTCTCTGCATTAGGGATGAACAGATACAGAATCTGATACCAATGCATTGGCCGATGAACTCAAAATCGGTATCTGTTACAATCGGCCATGGTCTAACCAATTAATTAATTATCATGGAAATTTCAGCAACTTGTTTACCTTGCGGGACATTTTCACAAACAGAGTATTTTTATTTTTACAACCGAAAATACATTTTGTTGATTTTAATTTTATCTTTTAGTAACACGTGATTTGAAATTTCTTAATGGGCACAAATAAGGGTGGCTTTGGTGTTGCTACACATTTAACAAAATATAAGTGGTACCTGGTGAAATTTGTAAAATAAAATTAATTTGTAAAAAACATTTTACTGCTGCAATATTCATTCACACGTTTTCTATCATATAACCGTCAACAAACAATTGCAACAGAAGTACAACCGTATGTCGATCTATCGTTCTCAGCAAGACATGGTGCACGACAGAGAAAATATGTCAGATAGCAAGGCGCCTTAGCGTACTGACTGGTACGAATTGGGGAAATTATATTTCTAAACACGAGCGTGTAGGTCTAAGAGATGTGTTTTATTTTCTTTTAAATTACTACAAAAAGTTGAATTTATTTTGAGTAATTCATGATTGGCTGGACCTATAAGTAAAATTCACTGTGAACCACATATTTTCTTAGTTAACACGTACATGTTTTATGTAAACGTCATACATGTTTTGACGCATTCTGCGTCCCTATATTTTATTTGTCAGAACACACGCTCTGGCGAAGCTCGCAGGCGGACGACCGACAATAAAGATTAAGGGTTAGCGGACGTGCCGGAAGAGTGACTCCAGGAGGGCGCGACCGCGCCTCGCAGCTACAAAGGCGTGCTACCAAAGGTTTCTGCAGGTGCAACTGTTCCTGCACGTGCAGACGACATCCGGAGACAACGGAAGGCACCAGGGCGCGGACACAGCTGCTTTTTGCAGCCGAGATCCCACCACCAGCGGCGTCTGTCCTGGGCTTGTACCGCAATAAACCATGAGAGCTTTTAGCGGGCGTGCTGGGATATAGCGGCACGATATCCGGAGGCAGGAGAACCACACGTGCGCCAAACCAAGAGGGCACCCAAGAGTTCCCGCACGTGCAGAACGGAACAATAAACTTCCAGGCCNTCCATACCTCTGTTATTTGAATACGTGCGCCTATACCAGTTTTTTTCTTTTGCTCTTCAGTGTAATATAACTTGACGCATTCTGCATCCCTATATTTTATTAGTCAGAACACACGCTCTGGCGAAGCTCGCCGGCGGACGACCGCAATAAGGATTAAGGGAGACAACAGAAGGCACCAGGGCGCGGACACAGCTGCATTTTGCAGCTGCCCAAGGGACACCGAGATCTCACCACCAGCTGCGTCTGTCCCGGGCTTGTACCGCAATAAACCATGAGAGCTTTTAGAGGGCGTGCTGGGATATAGCGGCACGATATCCGGAGGCAGGAGAACCACATGTGCACCGAACCAAGAGGGCACCCAAGAGTTCCCGCACGTGCAGAACGGAACAATAAACTTCCAGGCCAGAATCAAGGGGCGACGCCAGGCCGGCTGCGGACCACAGGAGCAGCGGCCACGTGTTTTACGACTCAGGGGGTACGCGACAAGCACCCCGGATACGTGCAGAGATGGTGCAATTTGAATATGGTGATGGAGCCTACAAAACCACGAGAAGGAGGGAGGAATGGATCAGTCAGTAGAGGATCGAGCAGTCAGGTCAGTCAGTTGGAGGACCTAGAGCGAGACGTCCGGTTCGGAGCCGGACGACGGCAGTCAGACGCGAGCAGTCAGTGAGAAACGTCAACGAGTCAGCCAGTGGGAGTCAGTCGAGGATCGAGAATGCATCAAGACGTGGACCTCAGTCGGAGGCCGTCAAACGGGACGTACGGCGGGAAGCATCCGAGAAAACCTAAGGCAGTCGGCCGACGGAAACCGAGGAGGACGGAGCGAATCCGCGAGCAGACGACAATGGCAACCAGCCGTCGTCAGACGCAGAGTACTGCGTGGACCTGAGAAGGAGGAACTTCGAGGCCAGGCGCAGAGACGCCCACCAAGTGCGAGAGCAGTTCCAAGTCGCCAGCCGAGGGAAGACAGCGCCGCAGTGTCAGATAAGTAGTTCTACACCAGGTGTGAAGAATCCTGCCCCCCCCACCCCCCACGGCGCCAATCGCGGCGTCAAACCATACGTAGCCTACATAGAAAAAGGGGAGGAGAGTTTGTCTCGTGAGTTCATGTACCAGTTAACCTGTTCAAGCAACAATAAAACTCGATTATGTGAACTTGCAAATAAAGTGTAATTTATTAGTAAATTGGACCTAGAGACAACAGTGTCGACGTATTCCTACGCCCTATCACTGAGGGCTAGCATCAAGTGCTGGCGCCTCACGCCGCAGAGCAGATTCAATACCTACTTCCAAACTTCAGCATTTGGCAGGTATCAGTTTTATGCGAACATCAAACAAGTACATGTATTATGCAAACGACAAACACGTATTCGTTTTTCATCTTGAACAAAACATTACCAGCAAATATGGGCCATCAAAGCAGCTGAGTGCATGTAGTATGCAAAACATGCTCGCGATTGAGGTCGCGATGCCATTGAGTAAAGATATACTTAGAGTGGACTTCCCCAGGTTGAAGTTTCTGACCACTCCAGCAGGTAAGAAACTGTAGTTCTCGGTATGAACACCACATAGCGCTAGTCCATTTTCGTGGTGGCCGCATGGATAAGTCAGCAGTGTTGCCACTGTGACATCTACCCTCTCTCTCACTCATACTCCATCTCTGTCGCTCTCAGACTAACTCCACAACAGTAGAACATGTTATGAATGTCTGTTATACCCATGAAGCTGAAAACACAAGATAACAGACATCTGAGTAACTACCTCAAGCCGTGTATGTCCGTTTACGAAAAGACGTTCTGTAAAATGACGATGTACAAAATGAAACTTAATGTACGTGTAAGTAACGCAAAATGTTGCAAATTACTCACACAGTCATAACAACACAATAAACAAAACTTTATAAAATACGTGATAACTGTGGATTTACGCAACGTATATACGTTATCAAACATACTTTCTGTAGGCCACGTGTGTAGCTCAGTGCGTTGGTCCGTGGGTTTGTGACACATAATGTTAGGCTTTAGAGTTCAAATTTCGTCTTGTAACAAAAATTTTTATGTTATACATTATTACTGTTTATAACTCATGTTACTGTTAGAAAATATTTAATCCCAGAATCACTTCTAAAAGCCATAAGTTTAATGTTGTGATAGTTTTGCCTTCTTTTGGCCATCTAACCGTAAAAGTTTGTTTAACTACGGGAAGCAAAAAAATGGACTATTATGCTCATTAAAGACACATATGTAAATACAGGAGAATAACCAGGAAGAAGTAGGGGGGAGGGGGAGGGAATGATATAAGGACATGTACCACCACCAAAATAAAAAAAAATTAAATTTGAAAACAAAATTATAACTTTCATTTTAATATATGAAATGTGTGATCTCCTTAAACATGAAGGATGTTTATAACATTCTGTGGTTCCAAATCTGTGTTTATTAGCCAATTGATTATAAATAATATTTCAACTGTTAATTTTTAATATTATAGCTTTTGTATTTTTTCTCCAAAAATGGAAATATGAAATCTTTAGCCCCCAACACCCTGAAGCAAATTCCTGGCTACGGCCCTGTTTAAACTAATTAGCTAATGTTTTAATGTGTGGCATAAATGTCCGTCATACATACACGTGAATAAAGAACCTTGTTTTCCATACATAAGCAGTCCTGTTACTCGTATCATTTTCCAGACATTAATAGAAGTCGTACTTGGAAACCTAAATAAATGCAGTCTTCAGGGGAAAGAAACAATCTTCGTACTTTTGGATGCACCACAAAGTGCCTACATATAACATATAATTGCATTTGTACCCCTGCCCCTTTCAGAGTTGTTTCGCCGGCCATTTAAAACTTTCTGATAGTATTTCAGGTAACATGTGGGCATGAACAGATGTGTTCTTTCTTCTACTCTGCTATAGAAACTTTTATGCCATTTGTTGTGCCCATGGGTATAACAGAAGGCATCAGAAATTGGGTATAGTGTAGTGCTGGTTTAAACGACTCTCCCCTTTCGCAGAATTCAGGCACCGGAAACTTCTTAAAACCCTTTTTAAATATCGGAAGAAATACTTTTTTGAAAATATGATACACTAGATACGACTCGAATCTTACTAACATATTAAAATTAACACTGTTAAGTGGTAGGGAAGTGCTAGCAAAGAGAAAATACCCCTGATAAACGAATCAAACCTAAATTTGCTCTATGAATTAACACTCCTCGTTACGAAAACGTTATAAAATATATTTTGTTCGTACAGTAAAATCGCGCAAACAAAATGAGTGGTCGTTAAGTAAAAAAAATATTTATTCATTCGACAAAACATGGGGCACAGAGCATATAACTACTTTTGGAAAAGTAAATTATAATTTTGTAAATATACCACAAGGATTTCCTACTGTCACAAATAATTCAAATTTTTACATATTGTTTGTAAATAATTATTATTATCCATTTCAAGGCTAGGAGTCGACAAACATTCCAGAATACATTAAATAATTTTGACAAAGTGAAGGTAGTTATTGCGACTCTCTTTGTTATGTCCAGTTTTCATGCGTTCGTTAGTGTTAACATTAGTGATGATAACTTCAGTGTCAACGTTTTTCGCACTTTTATGAGTTCGAGGTTTCAGTGCAGAATATAAAATGGTGTGTTGTGTTACACTTGTGTAACTGTAAACACATCGCTACCAGCTGTTCAGACAATAACAACTAATGCACATCATTAGTGTAAACATGGATCTTACAAAAATGACAGTTGTCTTGTCGCTTAAAAAAAACTGTTAAGAGTTGAGCCTTACACGTTGACGCGTGAAGGCCGGGTAGCTTGGCACGTCACCTAGACTACCAGAGGGGCTCTTTTATGTGGGCTCAAGAAGAGAACTCTAGGTGGCCTTAAGGGCTGGTTATTGTGGATGTGCCTTAGCTCGGAGGGAGCCAGTATATAGAGTAGACCTGGTTGGGCGGCGGCAGGCTATGTAGGCGCCTAAGGCGGTGTGGGTGGCAGTGGATGCCGGCTTACCTCCTGTAGATGTGTTGCTGTAGTTGACCGCTGGCAGGCGGCAGCAGACAACTGCGGGCACCACTCAAGGGCAGATGGTGTGCGTCTGGCGGTTGTTGGTCCAGGGGCTGCTGGGTTCCGGGCAGCGGGTGCTGGTGTACGGTAGCTGGTGCTGGAGAGACCCAGTCCCACGGGCAGTCTGAGCCGCAGGCGGATGACGATGGGATGCGGTGTGCCGGTGATCATCCCGGGTGGCTCAAACAAGTTTCTAGGGAGGACTGAGGAGTGAGGCTCCTGCAGTCTGCGGTAGGCTTGTGCCTGATCCAGAGCGAAGAAAAGGCTGAAGGCCGACGGATGCGTTACCTGGCAATTGGTTGGCTGTAGGAGCCATAGATGTCTTTTTATTGGCCCACTTAGTCCTTCCTCGTCGGGAATGGCATTAGGTTAGGTGCTAAGCGTCGTCGCAGCAAGCAAGGGGCAGGTGAAAGTAATTCCCTAGCTTAGAGTACCCAGATGTGATAACGTCACACCTCGTCAAGCCTTGTGCTCCAACTGGAGAATTGCACGCGGTGGATGGAGCAGGTTAGCTTACTTGAGTGGTGCCATGGCCTCGTCGTGAGCCGTTCAGAGGCTGCAGGGTTATACATAGTCAGGCCTGGCACTCGAACCAGCAAATTACACGCTGTGGATGGGGTGGGTTAGATGACTCGGATGGTCCAGTTGCTTCCTCATGTAGTGCACCTAGAAGAGGCTCTACCATTTATGTGCGCCAAGTGCCTTTGCGCACTAGGTACACAGTATGGGTGGCCGGCGAATTGTGTGGTGTTTTGCGACGTACTAATTACCCATTTACGGGAGTCCAGTCCTACCCTGGTATCAGTAATGGTTTGGCAAGACTCGTCACCTGCCACTCCCTTGGGGACGGCGTTTACAGGGGGGTTGAGAGGTACAAATAGCAGTTGGAATTAGAATGCAGTGTGTCGACTTGAACATATTTATTCTCGGGAGAATAAACACAGTGACCCGTACTAACTCCTAGGCTTTTGTAGTTACCAAGCAACCGGCAAAAGTTACGTTACAAACAGGTGAAGGGGTCCTCTTAGAGCAAGAGTAAACTTACAGCAACTAACAAAGTAGTCGTGAGAACAACTCAAACCCTACTGTCGCCTAGTGTGGTCCTGAAGGGACAGCCAGTGACACTCCCAAGTAAAGTGCGTATGTAGGGGGTTGAAGCAAGTTTCGCTGGTAATGTATTGGTTGCGACAGATAGCCCTAGTGCAGCAGTGGCACGGGGAGCTGCTGAGTTGCCAAGGCAGAGGAAGCCAATGCAATGACAACTTGAGGTCAACTGGCATTCTGGGGACTAGTCTGGATTGAAATACAGACTGGTGTCTTCCTTTGTGCATCTTTGGCTGACTGGCTCCTGCCTGAATGGACGGCGTTAACCCCAGCTGCGCTCTTTTGGCTATAGTTGTAAGTGGGGTACCTCGGCATTGCGGGTGGTATCATGGCATTCCCTTAGGGGCAAGCTAACTCTGTTCAGGTGGCAAGGGAGTGGCGCATGACTGAAGTGTGTATTTTATTACTACTGCCAACGGTGGGTAGCATTCATCTCTCGGGTGTAGCAGTCCGGGTTTGTCCCCCGGTGAGGGTGTCGTGTGGCTTCCCATGGACTGAGTTGAAGACTAGATGCTTACATAGTGCATTGCCAGCTATGGATTATGCATCAACATGATCAACAACATCCTCTTCCCGCAATACACATAAGGTTTTCCGCTTAATGAGATGCACGCTCATACAGCATTCACATTCGTCTAAGTACGTAAATGTTGTACATGTCTCGGGAAATGACGTATGCAAACGCATGGGGAAACGAATGTGTGTACGTCTCACGCCCTTACATCCCATAGGCTACTATTTTCAAAAGCTGTTTATATGTAGTTCATAATTGTTATTCCTAATATTCCTTTTTCTAAAAAGTGGTAAGGAGGCATTAGCTTTCAAAAAAGGCCACTGAGAAAATTTCTTAGCAATGTATACGTTATATCAAAATGTGAAAAATAAATTTTATTCATTCCACTATTAATGTTAAAATAAAATTTACCTCCAGTTTTTACAAGTTTGACAGACTACTACTTTTTTTCTGCTGCAACTACGTATCATCAATAGCATGCCGCGTGTCCTACAAGTGATACAGCCCTGAACTGCAGTTACCCAAGCCAACATTACGTCTCCTATAATAAGGTGGATGCCTGGACACCATGATGCATCCAAAGGACGAAAATATTAAATAGTCCCCGCCTTATACAAAACCCCATGAGATGGGAAAAAACTAGTAAACCACGTCAAAGAAACTGCGCCTGAGCTCGCGCAGTCGATGCAACCTCGCATAGCAGGGAGGCCTGCTTCTACAGCCACCCCGTCAAAGTTACCCTAAGCCCGAGCGCAACCAAGACTACCTCCAGGGCAGGACAATATGATATGTCGCTGCACTGCTGCAGAACAGCAGCTCGCCTTCGCACAAGTTGTGCCAAGGCGAGCTGCTGTGTCTGCTCTCTACCGTTCTCCTCACGGGAGACCAACAGTTGATCTTCAACTACCAACGCCAGACACTTCTTCAGCACCCGCTGCCGCCCCAGAAGAGCCCCCTCCCCCTCCGCTCTTCAACACTTGACACTTGCAGTGTCAACACCGACACCCCGTACTTTCCCCTAAGTCCCTTCCGGACACACTCAGCTTCAGTTAGGGTTTAGTTGTTATCACGGCTACCCAGTGGTTGCTTTGTGCTCTTTTAACTCGCCCTTCAGGCCAGGCTCTTCAAGCAGACAGGCACCTTCACCTGTCTTTGCTTACCTTCAAAGAGCTAATCAGTGCCTTGGTTACAGTAGGAGAGAACCGGTCACCATGTCTTATTCTGGAGAGAATAAAACACGTGTCTAGTTTAACCGTCGTCTGCTCTTTCTTGCGTGAATTGTACTTAGTCATCCCCTGTAAGCGTCACCCCACAACTGAGGCAGGGAACCGCGGATTTAATACTGAATTTTGCAAATCTTAGTGTAGGACTGTGGCCGGTTTCCTAAAAAGGACTACGTACATCATAAAGACACAATCCATTAGACAGCCACCCACACTGTGGACCAGGCATGTAAAAGGACCTGCTGCACACATACGTTAGAGCCACAACCACTAACAAGAGACAATATGAAGAGGTCACATTCCCCTTGTCAACTAACCCACTATCTCCACAGCGTCTATACTCACCGCTGCATTAGGGTCTGTAAACCCCTTTTACCTGTGCGCCTTATCTAGCACAAACTAAAAAACAACTTCTATTGAGGCGCGGACGTGTTCCTGTCCGTAGACCATCACGCGTCAAGGTTTAGTAAAAAAATTATAGATAACTGTGTTTACTGCGTCAAATACTTATTCATTCCCTTGAAAGAAAGTCTGTGATTGATTCATAGTGACACGTTCATTGTCATGCGCTCCTAATGGGTTGATAATTTTAAATCTATGCGCCTACATTCCAGCACACATTCACTATTTGTTATCCATCAAACTTCTTGTGCAGAATCTTATCAGTTGGCTGGTTGCTGTAACGGATGCCAATAGGTATGCCTGTTGGAATGCGTCAAGTATCGAGCCCAGTGGAGTATGCTTATATACATAAGTGCAACCTAAGGTTTGGACACAGCCTTAATGACACTTGAATAGACAAATTTAACATACTAATTATTTGTACGAACAGTCACCTTTGTAGTAGATCACAGCACCAAACTGTAAACACTGAGTCACTTTGTAGACCTTTCTCCATCTAACATATATTTCTTGACTAGGTAGTGAACAATCATTTCCTGTCACTTTTCCTTTCACATAGGAACGGAATGAAAACGCTACTATGATGTATGACTTAATTCATGATTAATATCAAATTTGTAATTGTAAGTGATAACAGTACTCGCATTTTATCATGAACACCTAAACTATAGTAAAATAATAAATTAGAATTAAAAACAATGACAGTTATATATTTTTGATAATTCATTTTTGCAGAGGTAAATAAAACCAAATAGTGGTTGATATTGCTGCAAATTTCAGCAAATACAGAATTCTACGACAGAAACAAAACACAGCCATGGTCACCACTACTAAATCATAAGCTGGGTATTCACAGCTGCAATGAAAACTGATAACTCGCATGAGACTGGCTCACCTTAAGCAGAACGTGAACGAACACGTTTGGGAGCCGCGGTCAGGGCGATGACCTACTTTTGCTGACTGCGGAACTGGCAACACTGCACGGGTGGCGAGGCATTTCCACTGCTACCTCCTAGCCGAGAACATTAGCGCTACTCTGAAAAAAAATTGGTCAGACTTTTTCCTATCCCATGGCCACTCGAGTGTGTATATCTTTACTCAATGACGACGCCATCTTAATCACGTCAGTGGTCTAAAATTCCATAGTTTTCTACTACGCTTGTAGTGGGTTGGCACTACTTCGAGATGTTCCAAAGTAAATATTTTAGACAATTTGTAAACAACTTTTATTACATTTCTAGTCAGCTCAATGCCCATATTTCTGAATACGCAAATCAAGAAATTAAAAACCCATTTTCCTTTTTTAATTTACCAGTGGTTACTGGACCAAGAGAGATTGTTTTAATTATAAGACTAAATAAATCTCTAGGGCACATAATTATATGCACATGATTCTTTGTTACATGGTCATTCATCAAGATGGTTACGCATACAAATGTTTCTAACAAATAATTTTTTAATATTCCTTTGCAATAAAATACTGGTTAAATGTTTGGCATCTATTTTGAAAACTGTTAAAGTGCAGAAGTGTTCATAAAAACTCTATAATCACATCTGTAATACTTCCTGGGGAAAAAATCACAATTTCACTGTGCGTCTTGTGCAAATAATGGATGCGTGAAATAGAATTGTACCTGGTGGCCAAATATGAAAAAAATGAACTTGTAAATCTGCATACTTATTTGTAGGGTAATTTTTAAACTGAAATGGAAGGAAATTAAAAAAATTAAGTTTGGGAATATTTTAATGTACAAAAAATTGTTCCCCACAAAGCCACTTGGAAACTATGTAAAGCGCATATTTACCATAGTGGTAAAACTTTTTGATACTCTCAAGCAACATATAAAAAATTACAAATGGAATGATTCATATTGGCACGATCTGCGGGATCTGTCACAAAGTATCGGTATCAGTAATATCTGGAAAATGGGGTTTGGACCCATCTCTATTCTTAATATAATTCAACCCTTCACCTTTTAACGATTGAGTTAAAAAAAAACTTTTTAAGATGGGTACAAGTCAAAAGTTTCATTAACTTAAACGGACAATTCTTTACAAAAAATAAGGCAGTAAATTTGAATAACTCACCTTTAAGTAAATAGACTTGCATCTGCAAAACATTACACAAAATTTTATATAATTTTATTTACATAAACACTGTCACGGTATTTTCTTGTTTTGATGGTGCTGCTGTGTAGCTTTGAAGCCAGAGATTTTCTGCACCTCACAGAAAAACCACTACGTCACATCATTTTTACACACCAACTGACGCTAGCTTTAAAATTTCAGTGTTGAATATCCAGTTCTCACGCAATTTCTTGTGCTTTCAACCTTAAAACGTTATGTGATATCAGCAAACTTTCGTTATGCTTTTCGTTGATAACTGTACAACATGAATTTCAATTTCTTCGGAACTATGATGGCTTTTCGTGACAATTCACATTTTTTAGACAAGGTAAATAAGCTTCTCAGTTCTGAACATTTACCTTGCTAAACCATACTTACGTGCGTCCCCACGGTTGTTTTTTGCTTGGTGTAATTTACAACTATTATTTTTAATTTCGCATAGAAGCTACATCACAATTCTTTAGACATTATTTTTGCTGTACTGCCTCGCTTTCCTACACAATCCAATTTACTTTACAAAATTTCTTTCCCTTAAAAACTACATCAACACAATACAAAACTTAACACGATAAGACTCGTTCTGAGACTAGTAATCAAAATTTTTTTTGTGACAGCACTGCAGTACTACCAAGATCAGCCGAGATACTGCAGCGGCAGTGGCCATGACAGACGTCATGTCGTTTCAAAAACATTGACCCAGCGACAGGCAACAATTTTAAGTCTGCAATTATAATTCGACCCTTGCTGTTTAAGTTGTCAGAATTTGGGGAACAAAAAATATATATAATTATTTTATAGTTTTTAGTACTGTAACTTTAATTTGCTTCCAAATTTTTATGCAATGTTAATTTATTTAACGTCTTGTTTCTTGTGTAAAGTAATCTCATTTCACATCCCAATTCTTGTATAATATAATTTACTAATTTTGCTACATTTTCCTTTTCTTTTAGAATGAATATTTTGTACATTTTAACATATTTTACATAACCTTTGTAAAAATCAACTATTTCACAGATTAACTGGCAACATTTTGAGACATCACTTCCCAAAGTTTTGTGTAACAAAATGAAATCCCTATCTATTATAGTTACAAATTTAACTGCTAGAGTTCTCCCGTGTCCATTATTTTTTACAAAGTTGTGCTATAAACCCTATTCATCAGTGGTCAAACAGTTTTACATTTCGGTTATAACTATTTTTTACAAGTATGTTGTATCTGCTGGTGAATTTTGTATTAACAGTATAAAAATAAATATATTCAAAGCCTTGTGTGGTTAAACTTTAAAATCACTTAAATTTTTAATACTGACATTTATTGAATATGGTGACGAACGTAAGACACCAATACTTGTAAGAGGCAGCACATTTTCAAAGCTCAAAAAGTCACAAAAAAGGTGCATCTTAGAAGCAAGTAAATACAGTACTTAACACTGTTCAAAAAGGAAATTTGTCCAGACTGTGCAAAGTAAGCAATGTGAATGACAGCCACACAGGCAGTTCTGAAGCAGAATATGAACTAGAATCATTAATCATATGTAGATTGTAAGGGTGTGCAAATAGTAGATATTGATGTTCAAATATTTACAATTCAAATAGTAAAATTTGCGAATAACATATGAATAGTTTTGAAATTGAAGAGTTACCAGTTAACATTTCATTCCAATTAAATATATTTTTAAAAAATGTCATTTCACTGACTACAAAACAAACCATTCCCACACAAATATAGTTACCATCTTCAAGTGCAGTACACCATTTATATATGATAATTTTCATCCCTACTGAACGTAAAAAGTATGCTCCAAAATATTATAATTAGTAAATAACACACCATGTGTGTTTTTTTGTGTGTGTATACATACATACAGTGGAACAGTGTTATAACGAGTATGGCCTATAGCGTCACGTCCGCTATTGCGACAGTTTTTAAATGCACCGTCATTTTCCCTATCATTTGAAAGGTACTTAATTTTGTTTACAATGCAAGTCTGTTAATGAAGCCTTTCGCTAGAGCGATACAAATATTCGTAAACTTGTATTTTTAAATTGTTTTAACACGTCGTATCGCAAGTGACATTCACCCACTTGCCACGCGCGAGCCAGCCTTTGTTATTCTCGCATAGCAACACTCGCTTCGGCCGAAGCTAGAAAAGCGGAGCGGGCGGGTGTTGTGAGGGATAAGGAAGAAGGTATGGTAGTAGAGGGGAGAGGTACGAATGGGAGAAGAGCTAGTCGAGGCCAAGAAAAGAGGGTACGCTGGAAAAAGTGCAGTAAGTTAGTCGCCACATGCCAGGCGTGTAAGGGGAAACACATGATTACGTCTAAACAGTTGCTAGACAATGCTACATTGTTTATGATATCGTATTTACTCGTGTATAGTGCGCACCCTGATTTTTGCAACAAGTACCAGAAAGATTTTTTTTTAATAAAATTGCACCAACAATTTGTGGCTCTTGTTAGTACGTAACAAATTATTCTTCTTTTACATTAATGTGTGGTGATTGCGATATGTTTGGAAAATACTTTAATTAAGTTAAAAGAAGAACGACAACAACTGCGTCAACAACTGCGGTGGACGATTTTTTTTTTTCAACTACCCACCAGCTTCCTTTTCTTTTACGCAGTGACTATCTGTTTTTTTTTTTTGCCATGTTGGAATGTCACTCCTCAAAAAAACGTCTCGCCTCTTCCCTTCTTCACTACCTGAGAAGCTGGCAATCCTCTGTCTGGCACGGAAACAAAGAAGGCTTGGAGGAATTTATCGATCGGTGACATGAATGGGAAAGGGAGTGGAGACAGGAGAAGAAAGGAAGCGGACAGAGGGACGAGAGATAGGTTTAATTTAGGGTGGCGAAACAGGAGAAGAGGTAGGTGAAAGAGCGAGACAAGGAGTGAAGTAGCGCGCTGATTGGTTGGCAACTAACTTCCTCCCGCAACCCGAAAATTTGGGGGAGGGGAAGAAGAATGGAGGAGGAAGCAAAGTCGCGTCTGCTGGTCGTTACATAATGCCGCTGTGATACGTAGATTTTTTTTGTATTAACTTGTCACTGCATACGCGTCGTTCACGGCATTCATTAAACACAGAATCTACAAGGGCAAATACAATAAAATTATTACGGGGCACACTAAATTTTGTTATAACGATAACTCGCTATAGCAATAATTTATCTTGCCATTGTCAACTATCGTTATAACGCGGTTCCACTGTACATACATACGCAGTCGAATCACATTATTATGACCACCTGCTAGTATCCAGAGTAACCACCCTTAGCAGCACTGACAGCAGCTAGACGAGCTGGCAGTGACTCAGTCAGGTGCTGATAGGTCTCCACGGGTATCTGGAGCCATGCTGTCTGCAGTGCGTCCAACAACTATTGAAGGGTGCGTGGCGGAGCAGACAGACGGAGAACACGACGAACGAGGTGGTCCCACAGATGTTCAATTGGATTGAGATTGGGGCTGTTTGGGGGCCAGGGAAGAACTTTAAAGTCTTGATCGTGCTCTTCCAGCCATATGCAGACACTAATAGCCATGCGGCAAGGCACATTATGGTGCTGGAAGATCCCACCCTCCTGAGGAAAAACAATCATCATGTACAGGTGGATGTGATCTGCCGAGGATGGATTCATAACCAAATTGATCAAGAATACCTTCCACACGGATTATAGAACCTAGAGAATACCATGAGAACATTTCCCAGACCATAACACTGCCCCCACCGCATTGTGTTCATCCAGGAATGGATGCAGGGTATCAGTTCTCCAACGTTTCTCGCCGGACACGCAGACATCCATCCTTTCTATGCAGCTGACAACGTGACTCGTCGGAGAAGGCCACCCGTCGCCATTAGCAGCGGTCCAGTCACCATACTGTCGAGCAAATTCCAGTCGTTTTCATCTATGCACCTGTGTTAGCATGGGTGCAGTCACCCTCCGTCTACTCCGGAGCCCCATTCGCAGAACTGTTGAATTAGACAGGCGTCTAGATGCCTTCAGGTTCATTTGGACGGTGAGCTGTTCCACTGTAGCCTGTCGGTTGGCCTTCACGCACCGTCATAGTCGACATTCACCTTGGACATCAATGGATGGTGCGTGGAGCTCCGCAGTTTCCATGGTGGTTATTCCCATTGGTGCCATTCATCTACTCACGATACACCTTAACCACAGAGGCACGTGAACAGTTCGCAAACGTCGCTGTTTCTGAAATGCTGCCCCCCTTGGCCCAAAAGCCGATGATCATCTCTTTTTTGCAACTCGGTTAAATCGCTTCCCTTACCCATGACAGCAGGAAGCGCACTGTGTACAGCCAGCCTGTTGGTCGCAGTATATACCCGCTTCACCAGCCCACGTCACGGGCCATACGTCATGGGCTACGCGCTGCAGATGGCGCTTCTAGCAGGTGGTCATTACAATGTGATTACGTATATGTGTGTACATTGTTATTACAGAAATATAAACACATGGCATATACATTGTGACAAAATATGACAATGTGCATGCTTCATGCCACAGGGAGGAACAGACATATTTTGGTCATCAGAAAATACCTCAACGTTCTTTGCAATAAAAAAATAGTTATATTTATTATTTTATTTATTTATGACTAGATCCCATTTAGTCGTCTACAGACACTCAAGATATAGAGATTGTTAATTTAATTTCAACCATTAACAAACATATTGTATACAGAAATAGACATAAATGTTAACATTTCAAATACAATAAATACGCACCGAGAAAAAAAAAAAACTCAAAACATGTGAAGCAAAAAAAATTCAGTATATTATACTACATTATGGATAATGCATTAAAATCTTATCAACATAGTAAACATTTTTCTGCATAACCAACAATAAATTATCACGAAAGAAAGCTATTTTCTTGACGTTGCAGTTTAATTTTCAGCAATTATCATTGTTTACCAAATGCGTAAATTCGTGAAATTTGATACAGGCAATTCACGGTAAAGTGAGCACTTTTGAAAGCATTCTTATTCGGAATAACAGCCAATAAATATATTTTATTTTAGCCTCGGACGTTAACTTTCTAATACGGTGGAATTTACACACTGTGTTTATTACTTAAATGGCAACATATATTATAAAGGTGGGTAAAGCATGAAAAAAATGGCTGAAAAGAAAAGTAACTACCGCCTCAAAAGTGCTCACTTTACTTTAAATAGTCTACAGGCATGTTTTCACGGTTGAATTGGTACTTGATACCAGATTTTGCACATGCTGCGGTTCGGTACTTGTGGTTGCAGTGCTATTTGCTAACGCATTGCAATTTGTTTGTAGGTGTTTGCAGTCCTGAGTCGGAAACAGAATTTGTTTACCATAAGTTGTTTTATGCTAGATGAAACGCTTCTTAAATGCAAACTTTTGTTGTAAACGCTTGCAACCCGCTTGTGACCTATTAAACCGGTTGGGCCCTCTGCTACTAGCGCTGTTAGTTCGCACAGTTTGCGTTCCACACAGCTACAACGCGACACCATGTTCGGCATTTGTGTTCACTTCACATGTCCGTTGTCCACACTCCACCATGTTGTTTCGTATTCTTGACAATTTACCAAAATTGTATACTTTCAAATGTTTTTGCAGAAATAAAACACTATTATTTTCCTGGAATTGCCAAAAACATCTGCGTGTTTGCCACACGTGGCAGTGTGGTATGTAAACAAATGCTAAACAATGAACTTTTTGTTTTCCTCTAGTTATGTACAACCACAGCAACATTACTTTTTATTGCTTATTTCTTCTGCTGTAAACCATAGGAAAGAATAAATATCCTCTATTTTTGTAAATGCTTCATTGAAAATAAATGTGCGTGTGTGTGATAGTTTTTTTTAATAATTCTAGTTTTTATCACATTTATAAACGAGTTATTCATTAACAAATAAATGCAAACAACCTCGCTCTGATCTAATGAAGTTGATCTGCCGCCGCATCAAAAGGCAATAATTCATAAAAACTATGAGTTATGATCAGAAACGATCCAGCTCTAACAACAAAGAAATAAAAGCTGAAATTGATTACTTCAAATGAGTAAGCAAAAAAAACCATTTCAGACGGGAATGTAAATTATTTTAATTTTCGGACAAGTTATTCCAAGTTCAAATGCCAATAATTCATAATTTACTATTCCCAACTATTCAAATTTTTTAATATTCACACAACTTTAGTAGTGTGTAGAAGTTTCGATTATTGTATTTTGTATTGCAACAGAAACTTATAAACTCATATACAATTCATTAAGTTTTCACAAAAGGTTTTTCTTTAAAAAATTTAAGTAACTGGGGAAATGTTGAGACCTGTCAATTTTTTTACTACCACAACATTCAGTTAGTTTACGACTCCACTTATCACAATACATAAAACACATTTTCGCAAGTAAACAGCAGCATAGTTTCAAAAGTTTACAAAAAATGTTTGCATTCACAGAAGAGTGTAAGAAGATAAAAACAACTGCCAATTTCAGGAAGGAATTCGAAAATCATAGTATTACATTAACATTGACAGAAACAAAAATGTAACCTATAAAAAGGTTTTTTTTTTTTTGCTTTTTATACAAAAAGAAATGACATATTTTGAAGGGTTGTAAACTACGCAAACAATTTTAACTAACTTCTGAATGGCTGTTTTCTGATGACATACAAAAAAATTGAAAGTCTATTTCTGTTTGATACATTCCTGCTGATGTTAATTCATACTAAATGCTTTACAACACGACTCATTTTTTTTACAAAATAATCCCTGCAAAATTATTACAGGGTTCACTGCACTGCAGCAGTTATAATTAAACTACACTTAAAATAATTTTAAGAAAAATTTGTTCTAAGTCACATATTGTAATGAATTTTAAATTATCAAAACCCCAAAAATCATAAAATCCCATTCTTTCATTTATGAGATTATAAATCATTTACACAAAAGTTTTACTACCGAAGTTTGAGGCAGTGAACCTTATTACTGAACAAAATTAAACAAACGTCTAAATTTAGTATTTTATCTCTTGAAACATAGTCCAACTTATGATTTTCACTCAATAATTATAATTTTCTTTGAAGTAACTTGAAAGTAGGAATTACAATATGTAGTGGGCCAAGCTGTTTTTCAGNAAAAAAAATAAAAAAAAAAAAAAAAAAAAAAAAAAAATACCCACAATACACAATATTACAAAACAAAACACACTTTTTTGTACATATAAATAGATATATCTCAAATACATTTTACTGGAATCTGACTGACAGAACACGTAATTTCACAAAACCTTGTGCACCAACACACTTGTAATACTCATGAAAGTATAATTGCAGCATGTTTTAATATTACAAAAATGCATAAATGTGGTACTTATCAAAAACACATTTCCATTTACACAGTTACACAGCCCTATGCAACATATAATTTACAATACCAAACTAGATATTACAAGGTTCATCACTGACATCGGTTCTATCTCCCACCAACTGACAAACCCCCTCATAGCTGGTCTTAGTTACAAAAATCTTCCATCACAAACTCTTCAACACTACTTACTGCTCAAAGGATGAGAAAAAATTCACAGACATATTTATGTACTTATTAGAAAAGAA
The DNA here is from genome assembly GCA_002778355.1 of Clitarchus hookeri. NCBI lineage: Eukaryota > Metazoa > Arthropoda > Insecta > Phasmatodea > Phasmatidae > Clitarchus > Clitarchus hookeri. The sequence continues at coordinate 88,739 of NQII01002598.1, read as the reverse complement.
ACACAATTACGACACAATTAGTCTCCACTCCACAGAATAAGCACAAAGCTACCTGCTTGTCTCTATGCTGGATCCAAGGTTTAAATGTGTTTTTGTGGAAAGCATGAACAGATATTGACAAAATGATTATTAAATGTAGAAATCAAAAAGAAAGGGAAGCTGACGGGTCTTCATGAATTTTCTAGCTGTCAACAAACTAATACAAAAAATTTCTCCCCAAGCAACTGCATCTACACATGGCACGTGGGGATGTTTGAAGCCACATCACTGTTGCTTTCTTTATTAGATTGAAAAGTGGATGAAAGTACTGAGGATGAAAGTGCTTTGATTTCCATAACCAGAAAATGTTCAATGTTCACGAAGGCAATATTTATCAATTATATACCGAATACTGAAAGAAATTGGGTGCAGATTATCTGCAGTTCATATATCAACAGAAGTGGCCATTCAGTAAACATTGGTAATTGGTAAACTCAGTAGACACCTATACGAATTTACACAGCTATACCCACGGTAATAAAAATCAGAATTTTTTTCCTTGTCCACTTACATCTAGGATGTTCGATATCATAAAAATTTAATAACTATATTTTTCCAAACAGTTACTCGGTATTTTTAATATATTGATAATATCAAAATTATCAATTATACCAAAAATTATAGATAATACAGAAATTACTGATAAAACTAAAAGTATTAAATACTAAAATAATTTATATTGAAATAATTGATAATACCAAAATAGTCTACAATATCGAATCATTTATATTATTGTTAATATTGTTCCGTCAGTGTAAGTACAATTTAAATTCCAGTATCGTTGAAATTATTATCTTTTAAATTCTGATATTATGGAAAACATTTATGTGAATACGTATCAATACAGTAGAGCACCCCTCAACCGGAATCATCGGGGGAAGGGCTATTCCGGTTGTGGGAAATGCAGGTGGGATGGTGTGAAAAACACCACATTTTTAGTCTGAACTCGTGTATATGTGGCAAATAATTTTAACTTAAGAAATCAACGAGAGTAAATTTTTAGTTTTATCCTTAAAGTTACAAAACCATTAAAAAAATATACTACATACTGTTTATGAAAATTTTACAGTCTTAAAACTCCCGGCGCTGTGTGAATGACCTTCATTCACAACCTGCTAGCGAGTGTTCTTATCGCTTCGTTCGCGTGTCTGCGTGAGTAAGCTGCAGCGGTGGCGTCATGTTGTTAACGTTTGTGTTGACATGCAACTGGTAACTTCCCGAAATATAGTCAATTCCATGGATAGTCTTTCCGTTACCGCACGGCACGGCACGGCGGCACAATATACATTTAAAAGAGCGGGACTGACGTGTCATGGACAAAATTCACAAAGTGCATTTACACAAACATGTTAGAACACTAAATTCTGAAAGTCACGCCACTAAAACCAAAGGCATGTGTCACACATTGGCATTAGTCACTATTACTTGTGTCATTAAGCAGAGTAGCTGTAGGCGTGCCACTTGGGCCGGCTCTCTCTTCATCATGCAGCGTGTTTACAAAAGCCGGCGCTAAGATCTTGAACACATCTGTAATGCATGTTTTCTTAGTTTTCTTGGCCTTCTCTACATCCAATTGTTTTTTCAGCAGGTACGGGCTCATTAACTGCTGTTCACATTCTTAGCTCCTACACAATAAAATTCACACATAGACTATACAGAACTTTGCGCGTCCAGTTTTTTTAACATGTCTACTTTCTCTCAAATCGAAAGCATTTTCCTTTGCCATTTACATGTATTGCTACAAGCCGGTATCTTTCATTTACTCCATATAATCTGTAAAACAATTAAAAAAGATTTACAACATAAACACTGATACGTTTAGTTTATGTCCAAGTCAAAACAAACAACTCTTCACTAGTGCATAACGTGAACGGGTTTCTTACAGAGCTGCGCTGGCATGCTTGTGTAAGGCTAGCTGGCATATACAGTCTAGTGTAAGCAATGAAAGATCTCTCGCGAGTACGGGAAAGTTATGGCACAAATTTGCGACGTTTGAAATTTTTTGAGGAATAAGTTCCGGATATGGGGAGTTCAGTTTGAGGGAATTCCGGTTGACGGGTACTCTACTGTACTATCAACAATTGTAAACCACCAGCGACAATGGTATCGCATAATGTAACACGAAATTATACAGATACAGTCTTAGTCTGTATCACAAAAATTTTGTTACATTATCAATACATAAATAAAGACATTTATAACATACACATCATTGGTGTTTTCGATAGTATTGGTGCATTAGAGCGGAATGTTGACGTGTAACGCATTTTGGAGTAGAAGCCTTACTGACCCCCTTCGCGAGCGCCTACCAGTTGACACGAGTCACGAGGCATGTGGACAGCCAGAACGGATCGCAGTTACACGTGTCAAGGTTGTGCTGAGTAAGAGCTGGCATATCGCCGGAACACCCGGAAAGAGGGAGAAATTGCAGAGCCAAGCAAGAGCACCTCTAGCTTCACACCTGAGAAAACGGCTGACCATTTGAAAGTGGGGGCCACGAATACTCCTCACCCCTACCACCCTTTTAACCAAACTGTGGAAGAATAAGCTGAGATGGTAAATTCAAGGGGCAAGATCACCACTTCCCCCCCCAGAACCTTCACGAACCATGACATGTGGTAGAAGGGCTTTGTACTGCAGGCAACCATCTCCCCCCTCCCCCTACAAGAGAGACACGTGCCGACACTTAGGGAGAATGGCTAGAGGGCATATAAGCCAATTTACGCGAGAAGAGGGAGACCGTTCATTATCACCGCGCCGAGAGAAGCAGTTGCATCAAGAAATCGCGAAGAGGACGTCAGAATGAACCCAGAACAGCAGTCCAGGGGAGACAGCACCAAACGCGGGCCTTTTCCAAGGCCGCCCACATCGCTGCATCTCATCCACAGCCGACAACATACCAACACCACCAGCAGAGTTAAGTATCAAGTCGCCGTCCAGAGAGGTCCCCCCTCCTCCCCGACGTCGCCCACAGTTAATCCGAGTTAGCCAAAATAGAGTACCACACCTCGGAAGTGTTTCTGTATGTTTTTTTTTAAATTCGAGGCAATATATCCATCCAGTAAAGTGAAACACCAAAAGACTACCTTATTGATATACCCTCAACATTCAAGGCACCTTTTAGTCTGTGCCTGGAGGAATTAACAACGACCCTATAAACCACCTTGTATGCTACAGGTGGGGAATAGCGTCAATGTTAAGGGTTGCTGGTTCTTGGTTGTTCCAAGTTTCAAGCACAAAAAAAAAAAAAAACCACTACGATATGTGACAAAAACACATGCAATACAGTACAGTGACAGTCGGCCGCACAAAAAAACACTAGTGATTGCCTCAAAGCAAAAGAAGCCACTGTTTGTTTGCCTATAAATATCTGATGCAGACTCTCACGCCATAAGTTTTTCCATGAATCTGAGAAACCAGCATGACCCCACTTCTCGTAAAGTGTCACCGTTGGTTTGACGGTGGACGGCGCAGCGAGTGGTGACAAAGATTTCTGTCCTGATATCTTAGTGTAAGAACCGAAACAATCGGAAGTGGACATGTTAACTAGCTAGTAAAGGCTGTTCACGGTAAAGTGAGCACTTTAGAAAACCTCGCTAAGTTTCTACTTTCACCCCTTTGATTGCGTATCTTTCTGCATATTAAAATAAACACTGCCATGTGGCTTTCAGCTGGTGTTTACGTCAGCTGGCTCGTTAGTCCATTGCATACTCATTAAAAAAATAAAAAAAGCTATAGATATATATATACCCACACACACATATATATATGTGTATATATATTAATCAGCACTATAAATACATACATTTATTTTGTTAGATAATATTGTTTTGTGAATAGGTCTATTGGTTGATGTTCACGATTCTTTTTCTGTTTAGACATAACAACTGTAGCCAACCCTCCTGAGGTCAACAGAATAGCAGAAAAATTAAACATGATTCTTTAACCTGTTATAAAAACAACACTAAGACGTTTCGAACATTCGCCTTTAAAAAGTGTGAATAGCTGAAATGCTCCCCCATTAAACAAAGGCGAGATTTTAGATAATACTGTGTATTTACTGCTTCAAACATAAGAGAACGTGCCTTGAACAATCGTTAAATGACTAAGAATTATATTTAACAACATTTGCAAGTAGAACAACATTGCATAAATACCTCACAAATAAAATTTTAATCCAAAACCACGCACAAGAAAATGATGGGGATTGCTATTACATTATGAATAACGAAAACAGTTCTCTTGAAACTCAATGGCTGAACAGAATTGATCCAAATTTTTATAGCATACTTTCACAATAATAGTTGTCACTCGATGCAAGTTTCGTGAAAATTCATCCAACAACGCCGTTTTTAAAGAACATTACACTAACGTTTGGAAAGGCCTACCACTTTGATTAAGAAAAAAATTACTTTTAAAATTTAAATGCCTACAATGATATGAACGAAACTTCACCAGAATACTAATGACACAATACCTAGCCGACTACAACATATTTCATGAAACTGCATCCACATATTTAATGCAGAATCTAATTTTCCCCCAAAATGCTTACCTAGAAAGTTAGTAGAGCGGAAGCTAGTACTTACTGTTTGATGTATCGGCTCATACATATTAAATCGTTCAGACAGGCGTCATAACGTTGTTTTAATTTATTCCTAACTCTCGAGCAATGTTTCACGTGCAGCATAAAATATTTTCATGACAATATTATTTCAAAACGAGTGACATACCTGCCGATATATAGATCATAAACTGCAAATCCCATACACACACATTTATTAAAGCTTTCAGAATTGCAACACACATCGTAAATATAACAAAACACACTCGTCAGAAGTTTCTTCAAGTTTATTTAAGGTTTAAAATATATACAGACTTCAACTGCATGAAGCAGCACATTTTCAGGTCGGCATATTATGTGAAATTTCCAGAGTTTCTCGGACAAGAAACTACGTTTAAAAACAGCAGAAAGAAATCACAAACAATGTCACTTCACTCAGAACATGTATAAAATGTTTTTGCAAGGCGATGATGTAAAAGACTTATAAACATATAAATGTGTTACAATCATGCTATATTTTATTCTTATTTGCATACAATAAAAAGAGACGCAATTACAGGTGACAAAAATGTTTTAACTTTACGATTATATAATATTTAGAATGATCATATGAGAAATGCAGATAGTATTGATAAATTGATAATATTGTAAATTTCGATATTGGAAAAGTTGATAAAACTGAAAACCTTGATAATACCAAATATTTCTATAATAATGAAAACTTTGATAATACTGATAACTTTGATAACACCAAAATCTTTCTTAATATCAAAACATTGATGTACCAATATTTTTCAAAGTTTTATATCAATCTAAAAGTTAATTTTCATACTGAGAATTATCTATATATCGAACAGTCCTACTTATGCCATGATTTCTGCAAATAAAGTGGACTCATGATGTACCGAAAAAACATGTGTCTATAAACCATAACCAACGTTAATTTTCAGTGGTCCCTGCAAAACTCCTATAATAAAATTTCCCACTTTTATTGTTTATCAGATATTGCATTGATCAAAATATCTTTTGGTCCAGTCACTATCCTGTCAAATGCAACGCTTCACACAGCGGTCATGTGCTCCACAGACTGAACTCTAACAAGGTCACGGCAGTGACGAGTGTGTGATGGTAATCCTATCACATTAATTTGATCAAGATTATCTGTCGTTCAAATAGATTTTGCTTGAAAATTTTAGGCAATATATTTTAATTAATTTTATATGTGATAAGAAAAGAGTTCCTAGATTAATTAATACATTTTATTTTACGTGGTCACAAAACCACGATTGTTCGAGTTACAAACTAAACTTAGTGATAAATTAGTAATGTATAGGTGTTCAAAATGAAATGCACAATAAAACTATCCGTATCCAAATTAAACACAACTTCAAAACCTTGAGAGTTCTTTTCACGTCTTATCCCCACTCTCCATCCATGCTTTCCATACGTACTCAATATCAATTCCAAAAGCATACAAAAATATTGCATAGTATTGTTGAATTATTTTTTTTAATAATTTGAGGAAATATATTACAAATTCGTGTCGTTTCAAGCCAGTAATGGAAGAAAAATCAACTTTTAAAAAGACGGGATCAAGAGCAGGCCAACGTGCTTCTATCTGTTGAACAACACTCTTGACTCACAACTCGCCCTGCCCTGCCATGCCATGCGCGCCATCTGTCCGCACTTTCCTGAAGCATTACCAGCCCCAAAAAAATAGCTTCGTGTGTAAAATAACAAATTTACGAACATATACCAAACACCTTACCAGTTTTCATTAGCTTTCAAGAAAATAATGATGAAAATGGAGCTTCATGAGTCATCTGCAAGCAATTGCATGTGGGACCAAGACATCTCAATGGTGAATTACTAAGCTCTGGCAACGAAAGTGGTGAAAGATTCTCCAAGCCAAAACGATGCTGTAGTAGTTATGGTACAAGGCCAAGACTATCTACATCTGAGTATACCTGAGCAGAATGGAATGGTGTATATTTCAGGATATGTGATAACTAAGACACATGGTCACCATTCTTGTGGAGTGTGTCAAGATTACGCTAACTCACACGACATGTTGGTGAACCCTTCACAAACGTTCTGTCACTTAAAAGCATACTCCAGCAATCACTTAAAAGCATACTCCAGCAACAAGGGGGATTTTGGAGAATTGGTGATGCCACGTGAAATTTGATCAGACCCAGATAACTTTACACCAGCAAATCCATTAGTAACTCCAACATATATTCAACCAGAATGATATTTCCTATTTGCATATGCAATCTTACGTTCAATTCCCAGAAAATGGGCGGGGTGGGAGGGGGTTTGGGGGGTTTCTAAGTAAACTTGAAAAAATATTTGAAGAGCAGTTTGTGAAGCACATAGTTGGTCAAGATGTAGGACAGCTCAATCTCTCAGAGTTCATGAATGATGACTTTGTACATCCATGTCCCCATTTCCCAAAACTGTTTGCGATGAAACTGTTCCTGAGAATGAAATTCTATCGTTCAGTCAAGCGTCACAACAAAGAGATACTTTCAGCAGCTGTGAAAAAGAGACAAAAAAAAAAAAAACAAGAAAACTCTAAAGATCTTCCATAAGTAGGTTTTGAGATGTTTAACAGTCTTTTTTTTAAATGCAGTTATCACTTTCAGGTAATTATTTTTTCCCTTTGCCACTTGCAAATACAGTTGAACTGTTTTGTATTGAGGATATTAACTGTAACAATATTTTTTCACTGCACCTTCAAGCTGTACATGACAAACTGCATATTAGTATTTCAGATGCTTTTTTAGCTATGTCGCTTATAATGACAAGATTCTCACTTAAGTGCTCACTATCTGAAATGCTGTGCAAGTGAACTGATGAATTCATAACAGAAAACTGGTATTACAACATTAATACAATATTGTGCGAGTGTTACGTTACATTTTTGACAAGGGACAGTGATAAGATATTGTAGTTCTTTTCTGCCTGTAAATACAATATAGTTAATTATGCTGTATTTGCCACAATTTTGTTTGTATTGGTGATACACGTCAGATATTCTGGGTGCTGCTGTCAAACAGCTTATTGTATTGTAATCTTCCCCAAGTGTTAATTGGTGTTCAGCAATCACAGACTTCCTTCAAGCAGGAATTGATAAGAATTCACTTGAGTTGATAAGATACGTATATAACTGTTATGCCAGGTTTTAAGCTAATTAATAACCCGCCCCCTCTCTACTACCACTTTTTCCTATCATAACATAAAGCATTATTCCTATCCTCTGTCTCCTGTAGCATTTTCTGTTAAACATTATGATGCATGAAACAATTTTTTAAATTCTTTCCTGTTGAAAGGGTTTTCACGGTGACTGTGCCGGTTTTTCCCTTTTTCTTCTAATTATAGTTTAGCTGTAAGTACACTTAGGGAGGTTGTCATGGCCGAAAGCTGGCCATGGCAGCCCAATCCCTCTTTGCCGCGATGCACGTCTCCTTGCATGATACTCCCTTCCTTGTAGGCGTATGGGGCTTAGCCCTGAGACGCACTTAACTCCCGTCCCTACCGCGGGCTCATATGACACTTAGTTTTACAGTAGAAAAAAAAAAGCTATTTAATACAGTGGAACCTCTAGGTATTGAATTCGGACGGATTGAAATCCTGCATCCATGGAACAAATTCTGTGGTCCCATCTTTTATTCATCTGCATTTCAAGACCAGTCGTTGAAAGTCCACACGTATTGAAATATTTTGTCAGTCCCCTGCGAAACTATGGATAGAGCATCCACTGTATATGGCACAAGTCAGTTTCACTTGCCACTAATTTCAGGAATACCCTTTTCTAGTGTGTTGCCAACTTTACCAGGAGAAAGGCAACTTTTCAACTTGTAATGCAGTAAAAGGCAGTGACATTTTCAAACTTTGATTTCTAACGTGCCCACTAAATTGTGAGTAAACAGCCTACTAACCATTGTGTGTATGAATGTAGTGTAACATATTTGGTGGTAATTGTTGTGTATATTGAATAGTATTTGTAAAGGTAGAGTAAATGGTCAGTAGTGTTACCGTCAATTAGGTGACTCCGACTCATTTTGTCTTAAAAACTGTGTAAACAGACCAACAGCCAAAAGCTATTATTGTTCCAGTATTTTTATTGAATAGAAGAGATTCCAACTAGCAATTTAACATGCTATTTCAAAACTACAAACATTCCTAACTTTCAAAACTTATTTCCAAAAAAGTGGGACAATCTCACCTTGACATGGGGTGACTTTGTCTCAAGATATGATATAGCTTGAATAATCGTTTAGAAAGACCAGTGAAAAGAGGTCCCCCATTGTTACTTTGCAAAAATCCATCTATTAGATAAATACATAGCTACCTAGTGGAATCCATGGTCGGTCGCTTGTTTTTTTTATACCACGCAGGAAATAGCACCTCTTGAATGTTTTTCCAAGGGGTGGGACAAAGTCACCTCACGGTAGACAAAGCCACCCCAGTTGACAGTAACTTAAAACATTGCCTTATGCACAAAAACACATATTAGGTGTAGCTTGTTTTATGTCAACTGGTTTTCTGTGCACATTTTGACATTGCATGGTTGTGTAAATTTTACACTATCAATCTGTGGACAGTCTCATATTTTCCGTGGGGCCGTCGTGGCGTAGTGGTTAGACTGCTCACCTCCCACCAAGGCGAACAGAGTTTGATTCCCGGCGGGATTGCTCCAGGATTTTTGCATTTGGGGATGCTGGCAGACAATACCTCTGATCGGCCGGTTTTCTCTTTGCTCTCATCAGCTCTCACGATCTTGATGTTAAGAACCGGCCAAATCTCTTCACTCACTCAAGATTATTTATCACAGGTGCAAGGTTGAAAAATGTGATGTAAAATGAGCCATCAAGCATTTTAATTTTTTCCTGACTCTGGTAGTTTTGTTGACTTGTAATAATCAGAGCTAAGTTGTGTCAGTGTGTGTTTCCTTTAATATTTATTGACATTTGGTTTGAAGGTACATTTATCATTGAAAGTGTTTCAAAATCTCTTGAGCTTGTATTAAATGTGTTAAAGTATAGTGCAGTAATGCAGATCTTACCTGTATCACTATCATATTTGGATATAGGGTATTGCTAGTTTTGAGCTAATTTTTTACCTACTGTATATGATGTGTCTTTTTTTCAAGATACAGATTGGAGCTGCTGTGTTTGTAGTTAGCAAGTGAAAATTCTTTGTAAATGTAAATACATACTTTACACAACAAGTTGTGTTGAACTTTATTATCGGTGCTGCAGTTCGCATACTTCTATTTTTAGAAGAACTGTTCAAGATTGTTACTGTCAACTACAATAAGTAATGATCATTTATTAAGTCTCACTATAGGCACCAAAAAGATCATTGAGCTACATTTGTTAAAAATGTGCATGCTGAACGTAGTAAAACAGTTTCAAATGAGGCTGTGTGATCCCAGCTACATTTTATTTGATGAGCAATGTTTATGTAATATGAAATTTAGACTTGGGCTTGCCTTGAATACAGTTTTTCATGTGTCAAGTGTGGTAAATTTCAGTTTGTTTACATAATGTTGTTGGCATTTATATGGTAAATATTTTGGTTAACTTCTATGTTTAAGACTGCAAGACAGACATTTTTAGTATGATGTAAATTAATTTATCACACATTAGACAGTTCATTTTCTTTCCTCTTCACAGATAATTATTGGTATGCGATTCACAATTTTTCAATGATTAATTGTATTTTTCTTAGTTTTGCATATCTTTGAATTGTACCTAAAACTAACCACTTTTATTCCTCTTATCGCTTTATAAGTTAAGTATGCTAGGGCTAGGAGAATGTTTTATTTGTGATTTTTTTGTTATATAAAATGTCTCAGGAAATTGGTACTCCTGATACATACTTCCTACTTAATTTTGGGTACTTTTGTAATCACCAGAAATCTCTGCATCATTTATAGTGGTCAGACGTGTAGGTGTAGGGCTACAGGAATGTCGTGAGACTGCCCGCCCTAATTAGTAGCAGGGATGGAGGAGAGCGATCCCAAGTGCATTAAATATGCACAGGCATGCAGTGAAGCGGCCCAGAAGTGCTAGGTTTTATTGTAGGGATGACACCACCAAAGCAGATGCTGTAAAACCATAAGATGACTGACTCAGAGCTGAGTTACCTAGCAAACTTCAATACTTTCAGTAATCTTGGAAAAGACTAAATTTTCAATAATTTTTTTTTAAGCAAGATAATTTTCTTTTCAAAGTTTTCATAACAGACCAGTGGTCAGGTAAGTTGAGATTCTGATGCTCCTAATTTTCCAGCCTAGTAAAATAATAACAATAAAAAAAATTTTTGCTACTAGTTTTTAATAGTTGTATGCTGCCTACAAAGTAACACCAATTAGCAATTACTCATAACAAGCCACACACACAACTACACAAATACACATTCCACTGGTAGGTAACAAAGGTACCAGGTTCAATACAGATTTTGTGGGCATTGCACTTCGCCCATACTAGGTTAAGGAATAGGATTTGTGTTTGTCCTTTTTGTCTTTGAAGGGGTTTGATTTTTTTAACTAATGTTTATTTCAGACCTGGCCAGAAAAGTAATGAGAAAAGGGGG
>NQII01002598.1:0-77515 GCA_002778355.1 Clitarchus hookeri | reverse complement strand
GGGGGGGGGGGGAAGGAGGAGCTGGATGTGCTCTATCCTGGGCTCTAGGTAGTAACGGGCCTTGGGCAATGAATTTCATTAATCAAAATACTGTCTTTACATGAGGCTCTAAACCATGCCTTTGATTTCCTTGTTTAAAATGAACAGTAAAATTGAGTTGGGAGGAGGGGACATTCCCTGTGGTTATTATTCCTTACTAAGCCTACTTTATTTATGGTATGGTACAGTGCATAAATATTGTACAGTTTTGGGGAATGTTAACAAGAAGCTCGCCAAATACAGCAAAACCATGTCAATACATTTCCAAAAGGACTAAAAAAACCACGGGTATGTAGACAAGGTGTAAAATTAATAAACTTACTAAGCAGGAAAATTTTTAACTAGGAAACTTCTTAAAGAGGGTTTCACCGTACCTTATGATTGTTCAGATAGGTAAAAAGTAGATGTCCTTTAACAATGTTCATCGACAGTCATTAACAGCAGTGCTGCTATATTTAATTCTCCCCTAAATTTTTTTCAGCTCAGTAGTTGGGAGCATATTTGTAATAGAAATCAATGAAAATAGCACAATATTATTTAGCTCGCTGTGTTAAAATGTGATTCCTCAAGCTGGTTTTAATTTGTTTTAAAAATTGCTCCGAAGTACCTTTGGTGTACAGTCATGTTAATTGGCACCGAATGGCCAATTAAAACCAACTGGGTGGTTGTCCTCCTTAAAGATCCTTGGAAGAACACAGTTCATTTTTCCACATGCCACACTAGTGATGAGTCGAAGCCCAACATGGCTCCGAATTTTGCAAGGATAAGGTTGGCATCTAAAAAACTTGGAGCCGACTGTTGTCAACAGGTTTCATCTTTATGCCTTTGTGTAAAGCATGAACTTTATAACTTTCTCATGGATGGTTAAGATTAGAGATGAAACGAATAGTAATTTTGCCGGATACCGGATATTCAGCTGGGTCACAAGCCGGATGGCCGGATATCCGGCGGCCGAATATTCGGCAGGTCTGAGTGTGATTTCTTCTTAGAAGAAATATTCATGTCGCAACATGTTTGTTTTCCGACGCCGGCGCATATATACTCGCGGGAGTGCAGTAAGCAGGCGGGAGGGGTAATGAATGAGTTCGCTCACTCATTTGTTTTGTTTTGTTTGAGCCGCCATTTGTTGACGTTCGGGTTTAGGTGAAATTAGTGAAAGCAAGTTACGAAAATGTCAGCGCGAAGTAAAAGATCCCCAATTTGGCAATATTTTGATATCAGCAATGACAACAATAAGTTTGCTGTGTGTTCGTTGTGCCAAATGCAAATCTCTCGTGGTGGAAAAGGAAAAAAAGCAGGTATGTATTCAATTATTTTATTATCGGATTTAGCTTTTTGTATCGAAAATATTCCGCAATTTAACGTGAATAAAATTTATTTCAAGTTGATCTACTAAATTTAATAATAAATAATGATCGTATTCGTAACTAGTTATATAATCACGGAATTCGAGGGGTTTGTTTTAAAAGATATTATTTTAAGAAACTGCTGTCATACTTTCGTAGCCTTTCGTGAACTTCAAGTAAATTATAAATGGTTAATGGATAGTTAATTTATTGTTGTATAAACTAGTTTACTGATCCAAATTATTTCAAATCTTACTTCGCTTTTATTTATCGATTTTGTTTTAATCAATACGCTTATTTTTCTTTCAGGTACGTCAGCTATGAGTAACCATTTGAAATACAAACATCCGGATAAGTTCAACGAGATTCGTAAGGATAAGTCCGTGGTACTTGCTCCGCTGCCAGCAGCCAATGCTCACCCCGGTCCAAGTACATCGTCGACATCGACACAAAAACAATTAAGTTTGTCTGAATCATTTGAACGAAAATTATTATGGGATGTGAATGATGCAAAGGCCAAAAAGTATCATTATCTAATCACAGAAATGATTGCACTAGACAATGAGCCATTATCTATCGTGGAAAGAGTTGGATTCAAGAGATTCATGGAACAAGCGGTACCCCGCTATGAAATGCCGAGTCGCACCTATATTACTCAAACAATTGTTCCTGATATTTACGACCGAATTAAAACAAAAATTGCAGCAAATATAGCAAATGCTCTCGCGATTTCAGTGACTTCTGACGTTTGGACCTGTTTGCACAACAATGCGAGCTTTTTGAGCTTCACAGCTCATTGGTTGTCTTCTGATCTTCATCAGGAACATGCTGTTCTTGCTATGAAGCCATTCCCAGGATCCCATACTGGAGAAAATATAGCAAAAGAGCTTAATACGATCGCAGCTCGCTGGAACATTAACCAAAGTAAAATACATTTACTTATTCATGACAGTGGTGCTAACATGGTCAAGGGTGTTCGAGTGGCCGAGTATGATTCTGCTAGATGCTTCCTTCATTTACTTGAGAGGGTTGTCACAGTCTCGTTAAAGGTTCAACATGAAGTAGTGGAGATGATCGCTGCCGGTAGACGTCTTGTGACGCACTTCAACCATTCAGGTTTAGCTCATGAGAAACTGATCGAAATACAAAAAGAACTTTGTTTGCCACAGCACCAACTTGTTCAAGATGTAAGTACGCGGTGGAATTCTACCTATTATATGGAAGAACGGTTATTGGAGCAAAAACGGGGTATTTCTGTTTACGTAGCTGACCACGGCATACTTAATAACTTGACAGCTCAGCAATGGGAATTGATGGAACAGTGCGTCAAGCTTTTAAAACCTTTTGAGGAAATTACAAAAATCACCAGTTCCGGTCTCTCTTGCATATCAGAAGTTATTCCCCATGTTGCTGCTTTAAAGAAGTATTTGGACAAAGAAGAAACTGCAAAAATTACCCCTGATATACTGCATATGAGAGCCTCGTTAAGAGCTGAAATAGAAAGCCGTTTTAGCACCATAGGACAAGATCAAAATTTTTTGATTGCAACGTTCCTCGATCCGAGGTTTAAGACCAACTTTTTCGGGGCACTTGAAGCTGAAAGTGCTAGGCAAAAAATTTTGTTGGAGTATTTAAAAATGACCTGTGATGATTCGTCTAACAGTGGATGTGATTCGCCATCTTCATCGCCGGCTAAGAGACGTAGAGTTGATGAGGCGGGATCGACTACAACACGCGAGGCTCACGACACATTTTGGAATTGTTTTGATGAAGTGGCGAATGAAAATAATAGATCGTGTCAGGATCAAGAGAAAAGCGCGATTGCAAATGAAATTGATTATTATTTAAAAACAGCTCGTATTGATCGTAGCTCCGACCCTTACTTTTGGTGGAGTGTCAATACAAACCAATATCCAAATTTGTCAAAATTTGCTAAAATTTATCTTTCAGCTCCATGCAGCAGCGTCTATAGTGAAAGGTTGTTTTCTGAAGCCGGCCTTGTCTATGAAAACAAGCGCAATCGCTTATTGCCATTACACGCAGAACAAATTGTGTTCATCCATCACAATTTGCCTTTAGTTAATTTTGAATATTAATAAATTGTGTTTAATATTCATGATAAAGAAACCACCTTAACTTATTGATTTTCATTTGTTTGGCATGAATTTTAGAATGGATTAAATATTATACCTATCTAATGTGGACAGTAGTTGCATTTATTGCATAAATTTAATCCAACTTTGATATTTTTGTACTATCCGGTATCCGGCCGAACCGAATATTGACTCACTATCCGGTATCCGGCCGAAATAGAACAAAGGGCCGGATAACGGATAGTAACCGGATATCCGTTTCATCTCTAGTTAAGATACATAGACCATTGGTCGACTATTAGACTAACCCTTAGCACTGAACTACTACAGAATCTCCACGTAACACTGCTGTTGGGGGAAAGCACATACTCTAGTGTTTACCTGTGCTGTATCGAGAGTATAACATTTGTGGATACAGTGATGCTAGTGCAAAACACTGCACACTATGCAGTTCTCGAGCTATCCCGCTGATTTAAAGTAATTTACTGTATTTTTTATTATTTGACTCTACTTCAGTCCCATTGATAGTAATAGTCGACATAAACCACTTTTTATAAAGCAGATACGTTGCAGTTTGGTAGTATTATAAATCATGGTTTCAGCATAAACCTTTGTGGAGTTCCAGAACTTCTGCTTTCAATGTATTTGTTATCCCCGAGTTACATATTTCGGAATGCCATCGGTAATAAAATCCAAATATTTCAATCGAAGTACTCAGTAATTCAGAATAACGTAGTTTCTCATCCATTTTTGTAGTTTCAGTAAAGTTAGCAAAGACCACACAATAATTAAACTGTTACCGGTGCTAAAGTTCTTATTTTCTGTAACGTTTAACAATAAATAACATACACTACACACTCGCCCGACGCGCCATTTCCGGCTAACCTGCAGGTTGGAAGCTGCTTCCCTCCCTCAGGGCCTTCTACTGTCAGGCGATAACGTGACAGTTCAACCTTCCCGTCCTAACATTTAGATAATAGTGCAGGATCTACATGGTATGTGGAACGCATGCTGGATTCATACTAGCGTATTGACCCGAAAATAAGATAAGACAACCCCCATATTATGAGATTATGATTTTTAAAAAAATTTACATTTATTAAAGACATAAAACAAATACTGTACATGGAATATTATTTTAACTCTTTTCTATCACAAAATATTTTCATATTACTGTTTACAAACTTCTTTTTTTGTTTACCATGGTAGAAAAAACATCACCATAAACTATAACAACAATATGAACGTAGATACTAAACACTTGAAAGAAATATGTACAGATAGTGCAACCCTTATGGAACCAAAACCATGCAACATTAATGCAGGTCGTTGGTAGTATGGAACACGGCCGTGGTATGAAAGTGTAAAAAGTGCACACTACTTTCATACCATGTTATCTATGAGATTCATATTTTGAATTCCAAATGGCTCCCATTATTTACAAAGCAGCAGTAGGTTAATGCTATAACCGCAATGTAAATAGGGAAGTTTATATATAACTGAATTATATTTAGCATTATTATCAACTGTGGGTGTCTATATTTATATGAAAAATATATGAATTTACATGTGATGTGATTGGCAGTCGAATGGGTATGTAAACATTGTGTGTTATTGTAGACAAACAGTTCACTGTCGATTGTAAGACTACCCCCATTATTTTTAATACATTTTAAAGTGAAAAGTATTGTCTTATTTTTGGGTAAATACTGCATTTAGAACTCTTACATTTCACCGCTCTATTATATAGATCTCATGACGTACAAAAATACTGATTTTACGACACTGCTGGGGGAATCTCTAACTAACTCTTATTGACTTCTACATAGCTTTGTTATCAGGATATGTAACTAGATTTGCGTTGTTTTTTATTTATGTCCCTGTTCCCAGGAATGCATCTTCAACATAAATCAAGGAATTACAGTAGGTTGGGATAATAGTACGTCTTTAATTAAAACCACTCCTACAGACTAATATGTGGAAATTTATTTTCATTTCTTCTCCATCACCTTCCTTTCCTGCTATGCTTGTCTTCCACAATGGTGATTCCGGTTGGATTCTTGCCTGGACCGCCCTGGATTTTTGAATGTGGAAAATGTTGCAGACGTTGCCTTTGTCCAATGCGTTTTCTTGGAAAACCCCCAAACATTACATTCTGCCGCTGATCCATAACCATCTCATCTTAAGGTCATTTGGATCAGAGGACCTTAAAGTCAATTTGTCTTTACTTATTGACGCTTCATATATTCTAATGTGTTTTGTTTTTTTATAGAAATTTTACACAAATGCTTAGAGATGATTGTAAGAAAATATTATTAAGGTATGAAGTTGCAATGTTATCTAAGGTATCTATTGCAATTATGGATGTCAAACTCGATTCCTCGATACTCGCAATTCTTGAAGACTCGTATAATTGAGAATCGAAAGTCCAAGAAACAAAGCAATAAAACCAATTACTCCAAATACATAACCTATCAACTCTCAAAAATGGTTCAAAATTACTTGATTTACTCCAGTAATAGAATCACTCTTGGAAAAATATTTTGTGCCTGAAAATATGAGAAGCGGAAATAGTCTAAAAATATAATTGTACTGGCCATGTTCAAATTCACCATTTAGTGTATTAGTATTTTTTCGTTACATACTAAAAAAACTAAGGGAAAATTTTTGGGAATTCATAGCGATTTTCTTGTCGGGCCGGAAACAATTATTTCCTGATATTTTTGGGAAAAATTTATGTTCACGTTGTAATGACGCAGTATGCTTAATTTTTCGGGACACGGGTGTAAAATTCTTTCGTGTGTATTTAGCTTTGGAAAGCTTTGTAATATTTTGTCAGGTTTCAAGTTAAAGCCGCGGTGGCTAGTTTCCAGTGTTTGTTTGTCGAGCAGACGTGTGGGCATCTGCTGTTTACGTCCGTTACCGTCTAGTTTCGAAAGTTGTTGTTTTGGTTATGCGGCTGTTGCGGGTACAATAACATGTTGTGAGCGCGGGACACAGCGATGACGCTACTGGCAGATGCCGGAGGCCATGCGCTTATCTTAGGAGAAGGGGGAGATAGGCCTGCCTAATATATACTGGTGGTGCCTATCGCCTGGAGAGAAGGTAACCAACCGTTGAAGAAGACGCATCGGGCGTGAGAAGACGCATTAGGCGTGAAGAATTTCACCCACACCGGCAAGCAACCGCGACCGTAAGATCTTTGGTTCACATTTATTTTTCAGTTTAACGTCACTTAAATTCTATCACTTATTTCCGCCGGTGTGGGGGGTCGTTAGGGTGCCAGGAGGGAACGAACATCCCTCCTGCCTCAGTAACTTCGTCGTGCGATGTAAGTTTGAGACATTAATAAACCGTAAACTACTGTGGCGCTGTTTTCTGCACTGGTCTAACTGATTGTGAAAGTTCGTACTCTGGAAAGTCGTCTGTGCACTGTGAAACTTCAATGAGAAATAAAGTATAAAGCAAACTAATCTGGAACTCCTTTTTAATTCATCGGCGTAACCTGGTACTGAGTCTCGTATTCTACCGATGAGCAAGCCGTGGCAACGTAAACATTCCGCTAGGGTAATACTTCCGCAACGTTACAAGATGGCGCCCAACTGTGCGGCTGCATTATCTTAAATACAGTAGTAAATAAGACGGAACATTACAATATAGCGGCACAACTAAGGGGCTCGATATTAGAAATACGGAGGTAACGAGTGCGCGGCCTGGAACATTACAACGTCTGTAGGTTGTTCCAACTAAAATACAAGTCGGGTTTCGTGCGAGAAGCTTTGTATAGACTCTTTACGTAAACGATTATGATTTGATGAATCAAATATTGTTGAGAAAATTTAGATTCTTCGTTTATTAACAGATTTCAAAGATCGTTACATAAGATAAAAATATTGTTGTACATCATATATTATGTAACGTTAACACTATGTATTTATTGCGAAAATTAACTAAAACTGATTGCAAACTTGCACTATTAGGAAGTTACGGTAAACCGTGGGGAACAGAATTTGTCTTATATGCGAGCAACATCTATAAGTTGCAAGTATCGATTGCTGGTTTATGTGGGACGCGAATTTTGATATACATAACCTAAACATTCACGTAAAAATAAGCTGGTGCACAATGAATGTTTAATTCAACTCCAAATGTTTAACTATTTTACTGAGATATAACATGGTGTTTTTTAATAT
This sequence comes from Clitarchus hookeri, assembly GCA_002778355.1. NCBI lineage: Eukaryota > Metazoa > Arthropoda > Insecta > Phasmatodea > Phasmatidae > Clitarchus > Clitarchus hookeri. The sequence continues at coordinate 69,844 of NQII01002598.1, read as the reverse complement.
GGGTTTGCTTAAAACAATTTGTAACACGCTAGAAAATTGTTTTTGTTTTTCATTCGGAATGTGTTTGTTTTTAATTGCGTGTTGTGCTCACTCGTCGTCGAGATGTTGACAAACTCCAAACGTAGCAAATTTGCTATGAGAAAAACAATAATTAATTGACTTAGCTATTTTTATTACACTAATAACTGTTTCTTTGCAACCACTTAAGTCAGATGAATTAATAAGTATTCTGTGAACTGCCGTGTCAGGTGGTCAGTCAGGTCTACCAGCATAATTGCAATTTCACGTGCAACTTAAATTTGCTGATATGGGCTCTTGCAAATGTGTGGTAGGTGGTTTCATTTACGAAATGTTGATTGCAATGACTGTCAGTAAAGTGCATATATTCTTGAGATGGAACTCACAACACCCTTGTGTTTGCCTCCCTTGCCGCAGTAATTTTTTCTTTGCATGTGCATCAGGAAGCAAGGGCAGGGGGAAAACGAGATATTTAGAAAACCATCTGACCACTGAAAACATTCTCGACGTTTCCCACAATGTGGGAATACAGGTGAACCCCGCCAGGGATCGAGCCTGGATCACAGTAGTGAGAGGCCAGCGTGCTAATTGCATAGCCAGTGGAGCTCCACTGTTAAGTCGTAAACACCCACCTTAAATTCTACCTAGGTGGCAAATAAGTTGTTACCCTTGCAGACAACCCAGAGCTAGCATGAATACTTGAAAATTAAAATTATTCTGTCTGCGGCTACTACACTTGTTAGAAGCTCATTACACTCCATTGGGATAATAAATGGTAAGGGCAGTCTTGGTTCGAGTCACAGGTTTACATTTGTGGAAATTATGTCAGATGATACCGCTGATGGGCGGTTTTCTCGCAGTTATCCCACTTCCTCCGCCCTTCAGTTCCAGCTCTGCTCTATCCTAACCTCATATCACCCCGCCTGTTCTTTAGGCTGGCCAGGAACAACCCAGCCAGCTCACTTAGTGCAATCCCCCTCTCGTCGCATCAGTACACCCTGCCTTAGGCAGACTCCGTTAAATAAAATAGTAAAAACTATACTATTCATGATTTGCTTGAGTTGAGACTGTAATTTATGGGTTATATTTCTGGAAACTGTGCAACACAGTCTATGAATCATTAGCTTTTGTAATACAATTCTGTGAAAGATTGCTCATCATGGAAAATATTAAATATGATGGCTGTGTTTATACATCATGAATTAATGTTGCAGTTATATTATGCATAAAAACAAAACTTAAGACTGATGTGGAGTGCTGAGAGTGAAGTCTAAATCATAATTCATTTTTGTAGATATAGGCAAGCTTCAGAAAACTTGAAATTTGAATAATACTTTAGTAGAGTTTTGAATTTAAATGATGCATGCTGAAAACCTGAATTTCAACTGACTTTTTGATGTAGACAAGTATGTATTCTATTTTGTTAAAGATAATTATATTCATTATTGTTGAAAACAACATATGTATGAATTATTGAAATTGCTTCACAAACTGTGTAAACCATGTTTACCAAGCACTGATTTATCCAAAATGTCTTTTGGACTGATATGGTGGTGATGAAAACTCATAAAGTGGATTACTATTCTTGTGCAACATAAATTAGAACATGTTGAGCTTGACTCTCAATAAAATATTTACAGCGTCTGATCATATTTTAGGCAAGTCATTTGTGCAACTACTTCATATCGGCACCTTACATGCCAAAACTTCGTAAACACCAGTTTTATTCAAATTGAATTTTGTGTGGACATACGGTCCAAAAAGTAGTTTTCATGCACAACAAAACCACACAAATGAACCACTGATAAGAAGTCATGATTCTTATTTGTGCCAGTTACCAAGACAGGAGAGAAAAAAACATTCCGATATTCAATTTTTAGAAGTTTTTGAACACTGAAAAAATTGTCTCCTGAAAAATGTTAAGATTTTGACATACGAGGTTTTGGTATGTGTGTGTCGAATGTGTGACATCAATACTAGCTACCCTGCGACAAAAAATAATTGCTAGTAGAATCATTGCAAGAATGAGTAGTTTTAACTTTTCACAAACACCGAAGTGCATATTGTTTGTAATCTTGCATGTTACACACTGAAGATTATTTCTTAAACCTGCCCCTGAGTAATACATTGTGAATATGAAACAAAGTCACCTCCTTATTTGGCTGCATCTTGCTTGATACTGCAACCTGCAAGGTACAGTCATCTACGTATTCCTGCTGTGGCTGGACAGTTTTGACCATCAGCATTCTTGCCATGTTCATAGACGCTTCTTATACAACCTGACATAGGGAGTACCCAAAGGGGACCTGACTGGGCTGGAGCCCTACCCAAAAGTTAAACCAACCATTATCAATATTGTAAAATTAGATGTTCCACAAACAACTGTTTTAGAATACCTACACAAAATAATTACTACTTTTCCAAGGTCGCTAGTATAAAATAAAGTCGGTGAGGTTGTATCACCTTTAAGAATATTTATGAATCTATTCATGCCGAGCCAGGTCAAAATGTTAATTCGCCAACAGCAAAAAAGTTTTTGGCGGAAAATCAACTAATTTAACTTACTATATCTGAGAAAACAGCTATTTATGCTTACTTTGGTGCTCTCATTCTCCAAGCTAGCTACTGAATCGGTCTCTGCTTAGTGCAGTTCCGTGGTTCCTTGACATTACGTACTACATTAGATTGCAGCATTTCTAGTACTGGATTCATGTTGGCTTTAATTAACGCCATGTAAAATGCAATACCCTACATAAGAATAGTTTACTGTAAACTGCAGATGATGTGCAGGTGGTCAAAACAAGGCAATGTATTGCACTGACGCCTTCTTGCTTGAAGTCTCTTATCGTTTTAAAAATTGAATTACATGCAATCACGTTACACATTTAACAAATATCAAAACCATGCTTTCTTCATGTCTATATACAAGACACACAAATACGCGCGGGCACATTAATTTTAATAAAGAACACAATGCCCTAGATCAAAAACCAGAATGTCCACCAGCTTTTCCACTCACATGGTCGCACATTTCTTCGAATAGACTGAAGAACGTTAGTATAACATGCAAGTCGCTTCACATACTCTAAATTGAAACATTTCAGAGCAATTGCTGTACTATTTATTGCCATAAAAGCTGTAGTATGCAACAAAACACCTCCAATTCTACATAGAAAATGGCCTTTGTTTACATTCTTGTACGCCCTGAGAGCAAGTGGCCAACCAGAGTGCTGGTACGCGGAACACAAAGAAATAGGCAAGCGGCTGTATGGAGCAAAGGCGTGGCTGAGAGGGAGGGAGAAACGGAGGGGGCAGCAGAAGGTAGTGATGAAGAACCTGGTCGTGGAAGAGGATGGGGGCCAGAAGAGAGGGTGCCAAGAAAGGGAGAAAGAAAAGAAAGGGAGCGAGTACGATGGTCTGGCGCTGGGCAGCTGATGGGTAACAGTCGGGAGAGGGGGATGTGGAAGGCAGGGAGGCAGAGCAGGCATTATCTATGTTGATATGTTGACAATTTTCTGAACATGTTTTGAGGGGGAAAATTTGGTTTAATGCCAATATCTCGTAAATAAGCCACACCCCACTTTTTGTAGTAATTTTTTTTGTAAAAATGTGCAGCCTATACATGCCGAAATTCGGTATTTTCTTAAAATGACAGCATTAGTTGGAATAAAAATTAAAACTAATGAACAACCAGTCCAACGTAAAGACACTGTAAACTCAAAAACGTAACTAGTGTCACTTATTAGTTTGTACATAGCAGCGGCAAACTTAAAAGATACAGTGAAACCTTGTTGTTGCGTTCCCGTTTATGTTGATTTCCCGTATCAGTAGATTTTTTTGGATGGTCACAACAAATATCCTATATAAACAATATTTAAAAAAACCTGCATACTATGCCCTTAAAATTTACCGGCATCCACGGATCAGATATTCCGTTCGAAAACCAAAATATATTCGGGACTATTGTTTATCCGTGAAAAAACTATCTTAAAACTGGTACTACCAAAATTCAGTAGTGCCAAGAGCAGGTAAACCGACACTCCTTAACCTAACATGCTAGTATACACAACTAGTTGTGAAACGTTGCAATTGTAACAACCACGTAATTTATTTTTCCATAATTCAATCACTATTTGTTTTAAATTACGTTGAAAAACAGGTAAAACATAATAATTGCAGGCATTTCTTTGTTTCAAGTTAGCAAACAAATATTTGCGCAAATAAAACACTTATGTATAATGGATGTGGTACGGACCAGAACTAGACATTCATAACGGACGGAACGGATTTGAACTTTACTTTCGTTCCACAATGGAAACGTAATAATTTTTAGGTCAGTACGGTAAATAACCATGTAAATTACAAGCATTAAAGGGGAACAGTATGTTTTCACGTATTATCTCCGTTAAGATAAAATTACGCTAGTAACTTTTATTGAGAGTAAAGCAGTGAGATCAACTGTCACACAAAATGGCGAGTTATGTCGACTTAGCAGACTTTGCGTTTAATTTCGCGAAATTTAAAAACATTTAGCAGAGTAAAATATAATTTCAAAAAATTGGATTTCTACATGTCAAACTTACAAAACTGTGTTAAATTTGCCTCCAAAGAAGAGTAAAAAATATAAAATGCAGCATTATTACGATGAAACTACGTACTTTATTACTGTACTTAACTTTTAACAATTTTTAGCACGTTTCTATTTTAAATCATTATTTTTAATACATTTTGTTTGAGTTTTGCCACTCTTTTTACATTTGGCAGAAATTTAGTGAATTTTATGTAAACATTCGGCGAATGATTGAAATATGTTTTTTCATCCAGTATTTACGATATGCCCACTGTTCATTACAGGCAATCAACTCAGTATATCCAAGGATGAAAATAATTTTTTTTTTGAGGTTAGGTTTTACTTTTTGAGGAGAGTGGTCCGTCCACATGTTAAGTTTTCCCGTATGCCGGGTTATCCCGCATGCTGAGTTTTTTTCAGTAGGTCCCATGAAAAACGAATAATAGAGGTTTCGCCGTAGTGGTGAACATGCACACAAATAGGCCTACCGGAACATGTATTCCGCTCATAATTCTACGCATTGGTATTTTCTCTTTTCCAGGTTTATTTCATTATTTAAATTTTTCTGGCTGGGTTTAGTTAGTATTTTGTTGGGGTTGTGGCAAACATTAAAATCACAGAAACGTAAGCACGTTACACAATTGTGTTTCAAACACCTAGGGCAAGGTTACAACGTTGTTATAAAACAGACATGACTATCAAACTATTAGTTTTGTCATAAAAACAGTTCACGGTCAAAGCGTATACATTTCGTACATCCGATATTTGCTATCACACACACACACACACACTGGTCCAACGCAACGTAATGGCAACAATACTCTTTCACACACACCAGCCACGCTGCACAATGCACGTTGCAGTATATTTAATCCTGCAGTAGAAAGAAAGATGTATCAAACATCATAACTTGCCTCGGTAGGTTTCAAAAACACAATGTGTACAAACTAGACACTTTGTTATGGAACAAGCCATGTCGTGTCGCCACTTCTGCCAACTTCTGAATTGTAACCATCCCGCCATCACATCTAAATATATTATAATAAGTGTTCAAACAATATAAACTTGTTTCAGTTGTAAATTACAAATTCAAAAATCATTATTTTTGCTGTAATACGTATGAAATATGCTAACATTGAAAACATGTACTTCCAGCAATGCAAAACTTCCAGAGAGAGAGAGAGAGAGAGAGAGAGAGAGAGCAACAAGCTCCGCTCCGCCTGTTAAAGTTTCTTCCTCAGAAGGAAAATAAAACACAATGACACTATGGCCTACGCACAGTAATTTGCGCTGATATTTTTAACTATAACACTAAAATAAATTTCCTTCAGTGCTACCGAAAAAAAATAAATATATCAATTGGCAACATTTTATTTACAAATAGCATATCAAAAAACTAGGTGTGTAAAACTACACCAAAATCCACTTCTTTATGGTGTTCTTTTGATGCACTTGCAAACTCGGCAACAGCAAGCACCACAGTCTCTGAAACCGAAAGTTATTTAAATATGGCTACCATCCCAAGAAATGACGATCCACTAAAATGGTGGAAAGAAAGAGGTTGTAATACGTTTCCTAATTTATGCAAAGTGGCTATGCATTATCTGGGCATTCCAGCCACAGAAACTGCTAGCGAGCATGTTTTCTCGTCCGCCGGAAAATTGTTGGACCAAAAAGAATGTCACTCACATCAGAGCATGTAGAAGAACTGGTTTTTCTGCATGAAAACGAAGTGATTTAAATTATTTGTATAAAATTTTAGTATAGTTGCAAACTGTTACAGTATTTGTGTTGTACTGTCAAAACTTAACAGTATGTGTTGTAATAGTGTACATTTTATTGTGAATTGCATAATTTGACATAATACATTAATCTTAAGTTTTTATTTGTACATTTCATTAATTTTATAGTGTAGCGAAAAATTCCCGAACTCGTCCTGTTTCCCGGGGGAAATTATAATTCCTGCTCAAAATTTTCCAGAGCCCAAATTATGTTTCCTGCCCAGCTCTAAAAATTACACTTGATCTTCTGTACAGAAAATTGGCTTCCAGACTCCTGGCACAGAATGGTTGAAAAACTGAAGAAGCACCTCAATGTACTTAGACAAGTAGAAAACTGCCAGAAATCGAGAATTTCACAGGGCTCGAAAAATTTTTTCTCATCTAGTAATTATCTTGCAAAAATTAAATATAGCCACCCTAATTTGTTGCTCCCATGTAGAAGTGCCATATTCTTGTCAACAAGAGAATTTTAATTGCTCGACTCACATATAAAAACATTACTCACCAGGTTCACTTTATTAGCCGAACACTAAAAGGGGTTGGTGTGATCACTCAAAACTACCTGCAGTGTTGCGAAACAGTTACTCATATACCTCGACAAGTTGTGACACAATGCCTAGAACATTTTGAAAGACTACACCATATTGGTTTAAATATTCCAGTATAGCCTGACTGCATGTCATTCCATTTGCTCAATGGAAAAAAGCAACATATGGCTAAGTACACCTATTGCTCTATAGCTAAGGTGTTGGTGCATAACAGAACAGAAAAAACATGTCCACGACTATCTGAATTGTTGAGTTGAGTTGAAAGGTTTGGGCAGCTCTTAACAACAAGGTCTCGATAGCCAATGATGGTGAAATGAAGTGAGAATTGAGCAGTACCAAAATGCAAGGGCCGTGGAAACGGGACATCCCCGAGAAAACCCATCGACCAGCGGCATCATGCTGCACGATTCCCATTTGCGAAAATCAGGGACTGACCTGGCCTGGGATTTAACCCGGTTCGTCATGGTGGGAGGCAAGCAGTCTAACCGCTCAGCCACCGTAGCCCCGCGACAGTCTGAAGTTTCATCTGCAACAAGATATATAATAATATATATCTTTCCCTGAAATTATTTGTTTAAGTCATTCTTTTTCTGCAGCACCTTTTGGCATATATGTATTCCCATTTGAGTTTGTCTGTCTGCCCTACGCAAATCGTCAGAACTCAGAACAATTTACATATTTTTCTAAGTATTTTCAAACCACTGGGTTTCAAACCAATGGTATGTTTGCTTGCATACACATTTTCACAGTATTTTCAACAAACACACACTCAGCTCAATCTTCGCACGTTTCTGATTTTCATATATGCCTAGGACTGTTGCTTGGCACTTGGATGTCTCACATTTCTCCACGATGAGTTTTTCTTGTTCACATTTTCTTCTGGAATGTGTACTTGATTTAATATGCTTGTCCAGGATGACTTTCTTTCCCTAGTCGAGACGCGTATCACAAACACCACACATTCACATGCAACTATGTCATGAAGAATTTTTTGTGTCAAAGCATTTGCACGATCAGTTATACAGTTGGACTCTCCTACCGAAAACACATGTACCGATAAACCGCATTCACAGTTATTTTTTAGTGGTCCCAGCAAAACTCCTATGTAAGTAATCATAAAACTACCAGCTTGTATAAATTATTGGATACTGCATCAATCAAAATAACTTTCAGTCCTCTAACATAAGATTTCCAGCAACGATTGTTTTTAAACTGGTTGTTTATGTAAACATCTCGTAACTGGATGTGAAATACATCACGCGTGCGACCATGTATCACTGAACTGAGGTGCGTAGTCTTCCCAACACGTCTGCGGCGTCTGGCTTGCTAACTACCCTTACATGTCTGATGAAAGGGGAAGAGGTTACCCAGGCACCAGTGCGATGACCTTTTGCCCTATATCTCTTTTTTTGTCTCTCTCAGCTGCGCACCTTCCTTCCTCCCTTTACATGCCAAGAAAGGAAACTATTCTCCAGCAAAAAAAAAAAAAAAGTGCGTAACCCTCTCTTGGTTGCATGTGCTTGCCTTCACACGCTTGGTTGCAGAGCAACTACAGTGCGCTTGGCGATCATAGAAATTTCAAGATTATCCATCGCACCTATCATTACTAGTAATACAAATCAAATGGTTTCACCTGAAAATGTTACGCAATACATTTTAACTAAGAATAATTATTTGGAAAGCTGTTTTCTTTTGTGATTAAAAGTAGTTTTTCCCATAAAGTTTGGTGTTTGATTGTATCTGGTGTAACATCAGCATGGTTTTAAACCAAAATATTAATTTAACTGAATGAACAGCATCTTCGTGAATAAAATGATATGCCCAGAAGCAATACTTGACCTCCCCTTGCCTCCAAATTGTTGAGCAACTTGCATTACCAAGCGTAAAGTTCGTTTTCAGTAACTGCCTGCGGAGAAATCGAAGGATTTCTATAAATTTATTTCAATAGAGTGTATCCTATGAATAAACAGATATCCTGTAAGGGCCTATCTTGACACCTTTTGTCGTCTAAAAATGGGTAAGCACTGAACTAGAGCGCAGCGTTTACTCACGACAGTCATAAGTGTACAGGAAAATCAGAGGACGTGGTTTCGAACAATTAATTATTAAAGACCGTGAAGAAACAAATTTTAATTGCCTTCTTTATTCACTTCTGTCTCAAAATTCCAAGTTTTTTGCAGTCAAATATAAATAATTACTTAAAAAAACAGACAAGACATTTGCCACGTGCGCAAGGTGTCTGCGTCTCCCAGCTTGAAAACACTACCATGCCAGACGATAAGCTCTCCGCACGCTCTAGCTGATCGAGTGCACGTGGGACATTCAAAATTAGGTTTGGTTCATTGTCATAATTTCATTTTCAGAGAGCGTGAAAGTTTTAGGTCGGTTTGCATTCGTTGTCCGATTACAATAAATAATGTACAGTATTTTGAGATATTATTTATTTAAACAAGTTGAGGTGAAATGTTTTTTAAAATGTATTATTTACAGTATTACTAACATAGTAATACTTTTTTTAAATTCCCATTTTTATTGTGCTTATCAGCCAAACTTAATTCACAGATAAATTACAGATCTCATTATACTCAAAATGAAGTCTAATGAGGTCAGAAAATGTATTTTATTGATGGACATATCAAAACCTTCATATACTGTAATCCTGCACGAATGAAAATTTTTTTGAAAGTGCACTGAAAAACCATAGTTAAGGAGACTAAAGTAAAACCTTTAAAACCCAGCATTGTTTAAGAAAAACTATGCTTGCCTGTGAACCAAATTTACAAGAAATATTCAGCACCAGAACTAAATCAAAGTGTAAAACGTAAGGTCGATCCAGTATCAATTTAGTATACGTGAGACGTCTCCATAGAATATTTGTAAAAATGTGTGGTTCGACGTTGAAGTGCCATGAGCGCTGTCTGTTACATTCACAAGGTTCAGCCTCTGATCGCTTATATTGCCTCTGTACCATTCCATTCTATAAGCCGCGTGAAGCCCCTTTCCGCATGAGAAGCCGGCAATCTGCACGACGCCGCACTCCAGTCTGAGTGGGTGGACCCACCCCCTCGCTTGACTTGCCATGGCTGCCAGGCACCAAACGCACGCGCTTGCCGTGCATCAGAGGAGGTTTCCCCCTCCATGCAGCCTGCATCAGCAACCCCTCGCTCGCATAAGTGTAAAAGCTGTAACTATCACTATCTCACCACTCTACCAGTAAACGCTTGCCTTCAGCAAATATACGTTAACCTAGTTATTTTGCTGCCATTGCCGTTAACTTGTGTTTCTCCTTGCATTGGAAAGACGCTCTTGTCGCGGAGCATTCTCCTATGTCACGAGTGGTGGCCTAAGTGCCTCGTCCGCGCCAGACATAGTGTGTACCGGGGTCGCTCTAGCCCCAAAAATCGGTTCGAACCTTGTAACTACCCTCCAATAAACATTGTTGCAAACTTGGTCCCTCGTCCATAAGACGATAGCGGGCAAAGGTCGGAGGTATAGGTTGTGTACATTCTTCACACAGAATAAAACTGTATCTACCAGTTACTTCTGTGTGGTTCAGTCATTCTCTTTCGCTTTATTCCTTCCTTACACACTTTGCCTTCTGTGTGCATAACTGCACTTTCCGGTGCACACACGATCGTCCAGTCAGAGAATAGAACCACATACCAAATGAAGGACACTACAACCTCTTGTCAATGTGTGGTGTCTGGTGCTGGCTCGTTAGGCCGCCCTCTAGTGCCACTGTGACAAGGGGGAGAGAGAACCTTTCTCTGAGACTCTTGAGGCTTGAGGAGAACAAACACATCAGGTCACTACAACTCTCAGGCTACAAGCTGGTCACGCCACTTACTGAGAGCCGTACGGGCCTTGCGTGGGGAAAGTTGAGGTCTGTAGCTGGTCACGCCTCTCACTGAACTTTTCCCGAGGAGGATAAGGGGACCCTCTCCACAAGTCACTATAGGCAGAGCACCGTCAATCGTGAAGCGTACTTTGTCGACGCTGATCGATTAATAGGACTCTGGCAGGGGTCTACCCCAAGGCACCGGCCCCAGGAAGTGTCACTTCCTTCCTGGACGGACCACACCAGAACCAGAACCTGTCCTCCCCCAAGCTGCTACAACATTTTACTTATCTTCACATTCATGCCTCTGTCTACAGGATGTCCACTAAACCCTCCAAAAATAATTATTATTTTACTCTTCTTTGGTTTTATCCCCTATACAATTAACATAACAACACTGACTGTGCATAGCTGTGTACCCCCAGCTATTCCGTTACCTCATCACCGGGTGGGTCAGAACAGCGACAACACAATCCACAGTGCCCAAGCTACTCACTCTGATGAGCCAGGGTCAGATGCCCGCCATGTTCAAATACGTCGGCTCATACATCCTTTAAAATCTTAGTTAAGGAGACTCCGTTTTTCTAGTCTCTTGAGAGATAGGGATACTGAGACAGTGCACAATCACCACGTTGCCCAACTGGCATCAATGTACACGTCTTATGTATAACCAATCCACAAGACTAGACATTAACTTTATTTTTTATGAAATAGTGATTTACTAGTAACTATAATAATTTAGACCTACTATTTACTAAAGGAGTAGCAGAAAATTTAAGTTTTTTTTTTAACAAATACAATATGTTACTTCTTATTCTCCTTTGCTAGTTGAATTCTATTAGCTGGAACATACGTGACACTAAATAAAATCTCGCCATTTTCTACACGCCGAGGATGTTCCTACACAACACGTAACAGGAGGATCTTGAACCGTTCCATAAGAATAACTTCTTTCATTTCGCTACACGCGCGTTCATTATGTACACGTTTTTCATCATACAGATTGCAAAACATTCTGCAACTGGTCACAGGATGCATGTGGAAGACTATATACGCGTGCCATGATGTACCACTGATGTAGTGTTGTCGTAGTCTAAAGTAACACAGCGAGCGATAGGGTCGCAGCTATATGGCAAGACATTTTGGGCTGAGTGCTGCATGCGGGCCTCACATCTTTGAGGTCCAAAAAAAAAAACCAATTGTTTATACACATGACATTTTCTGTTAATGCAAAGAACAGTCTTTCTTGAAGTATTTCTAAGCCAAAAAATTTCAATATTTTCTTTACGTTGGAAACTTGCACACTGAACGGCGTTTGTGAAGAAATTTGTGCATTTACAGAAGTTTTTCTTATTTACTGCTAAATCATAAAAATATTATAGTGCCTAGTGAAACATTTTGCATTTTATCGTGGTTATTTCATATTTGCAAAATTTCCGAGAATGTTACGTCATGACTTATTTATGTATTATAACTTAGCTTTTGCCCATAGGAAAATAGTATTTAACCTCTGTGTGACACCTTTTCTCATGTGTAATATTTATATAACCTTTTTCTACACATATTTGTTACTGCATAGAAAAACATTCATTGAGGAAGCATTTGTTAGTGCTACTTTTAAAAAATTTGATGCTCCAAAATGTAACAATAAATAATGCACCGTGTGTGTTTGTGTGTTGGTATGTGCATGCCTACATGTGTGTGTATGCACGTGCGTAATTCTGTGTGTGTGAGTGTGTACGTGCGAAACTGTGTGTAGATGTGTAAATTATATATATATATATCTACAAAATTATTTGTGTGAAGGGGCCACAGTTGATGAGAGGTTAGCTTGCTCGCCTCCCACCAAGGCGAACCAAACCAGGTTCAATCTATGACCGGGTCACACTCAGATTTTTGCAAGTGGGAATCATGCCAGACGATGCCGCTGGTTGGCAGGTTTTCTCTCGGATCTACCTTTTTCCTCCGCCCTTGCATTCCGGTGCTGCTCCATTCTTACCTCATTTCACCCTCATTGGAACTCAAGATATAGTTGTTAAGAGTTGCTCAAATCTCTCAACTCAAGTGAACTCATTTGTGTGCGAAATATGAAAATATGAGACAGATACATTAGTGATGGCCCGATAGCCGATATCCAGTATCGGATATCGGTATTATCGGTACATTTACCATTATCGGAGATCGGCACTAAAATATCGGCACGTCGGTAATGGCCATTCTAACCTCAAGTATTTTCTATCCAGTGCTGCACACATAATTTACTCAACTCTTAACATCAGGCTGCAGCAATGTGACTAAAAAGAACATTATTAATTTGAAATGCAGATATGCAATAATTAAAAAAAACCATTTTTTACTTTGCGGATTACATTTTTATTTTTGGTAGAGCAATCTTATGTTCAACGTACGTTTCTCAAAGTAAACAAAATGATCGTGGCTTGTTAGCTTAGATTTCATTCCTGTCCTTTTACATATTTTTTTGTAGACTAGCGACCTACTTGCAACCTTAACTTAAGTTTTGTAATATGTTGTAGTGAGCTATAATTTTTGTATAATATTAAACTATTTTTCTTTGCTGCTTTGATGTACCGGGCATAAAGTAAATCTCACTTAACAGCATGTCTTTTTAACTTATTGCAAACAAAACAGGCAGCAGTTTTCTCTCGTCCACTTTAGTGACAAAGGTCTGCTTACAGTATGATAAATAAAAATATCGGTTTACAGGTATCGGATTGGTAAAATCCTAAATATCGGAACCTTCATCGGTATAGGGTTTTTTTCAGTATTGGGCCATCACTAAGATACATTGTGAATTTGTGACAAAACTATGATTGCATGCACTATCACTGCAGAGAATAGATACATTTTGGATGCAGAAAGTAGCTCAAATATCTCTGCAATAAAAATAAATATTTTATTATGAAATGATACTATTTCATTGCTGTTGCAGTTTTATTTACAGCGATCATCCAGCTTTATTTTCAGTGATGATCATTGTTTACGACAGGTGTAAAGCTGTGATGTTTAATAGGCATATTTTTGCAGTTGAATTGATGGATTCTGCAAACGTTGCAGTTCGGTTCTTGTGGTTGCAATGCCATTTGCAAACGTACTGCAAACAGTAGGAGTTTGCAATTTCTTCGTCCAGCTGTTTTGAGTCTGTCACAGAATTTGTTTACCCAAATTTGTATTATAGCATGTAGATGAAACTCTTTGTGATTGCCAATGTTTCATTGTAAACATTTGCAGCTAGCTTGTATCCAATCTCCGAGTTATAACCCCTCTACCAATACCACTGTTAATTTGTATTCGAACAAAGCTACTATGCAATGCAATATTAGTATTAATCATGTCCACCGAGTAGATGTATCATGCCTACAAGAATGTACCAATATTGTATAACGTGTTTGCAAAAATAAAACACTACTATTTCCTAGGAATTACCAAAAAAACCTACGTATTTGTCACATGGGGCTGTGTGCTATGTGGATAAAGGCGATACAAAGAAGTTTTTGTATGATAGTGCACAACCACGGGAACATAACCTTTTCATGCCTATTTCTTCCGCTGCAAATAACAAGAAAGAGGAAATATATTCTACGTACATAATAAATACTACAGTGAAAATAAATGTGAATCTGAAGATTTTTCTTCATAATTCTGGTTTTCATCATGTTTCTAAATGAGCTATTCAATAACATACTTATGACAACAAACTTGAACAGATCTAATAATCATTAATTTGCCACCACATCGAAAGGAATAAATTCAAAAAATTATCAGTTAACATGATCAGTAACAGTCCAGCTCTAATAACTATGGAATATTAAATGAACAGCTTCAATTGAGTGAACATATAATGTAAAGTAAATAATCACTTGAGTAGGGAATGTAACTAATTCACAATTTTTAGCAGTCAATATTAGAGGTTCGAATGTGAATAATTTGTAAATTACTATTCGCAACTATTAGAATTTTCGAATATTCACACATCCATACAGTTTTCCCTGATCCTACCCACCATGATTTTGTTGACAAGACAGTATAAATACTTTGATACTAAACAAAGGTTCCATATGAAAATACAGCTATCATCTGGTAAACCTGAATAATTAAGGTTGTGCGAATATTCTGTATACCGAAACGAAAATAAAAAATGAGAACGTTCAGTTTCATTTCTGTAAGAAATTTGGTTGCCGAAAGTTGTAACGAAATGAAAATTCTCTATCCGGATGAATATTCTGGTGTTTATTAAATGATCATTTAGTTTACCACAGAAAATTTTTGCCTGTTAATCATTTTGTTTTATTTTATTATTTTACTACTAAAACAATTACATAAAATGAAAATTAAAATGTAGTCAAGAACACCTGTTGTTAATATTCCATATTCTAAAACTTTATGGTTTGGTTTTACAACGAAATTGTTACAATGTGACGTGTGACACGTAATGACATATATATATATATATAAAAGACTGCCTCATCTTCACATGTTATCATGTCACCCCAGGCGGGATTTGAACCCTGAACAACTTGCTACCAGAGCCTGCCAGCACGCCCCTGGGCAAGGGGCAACCACGGACACAGCATTTAAGACCGTCTTCACCTTTATGTCAGACGTCACGCCACACTCCATGTGTGATAGAAGCCAGCCAGACAGCCCAGCGCAGCCAATAAGCTTGCGGGAGCAATGCAACCCGCATACGAGGAAAACCACACTTCCAGTCTCCCCTGAGAGATAGCGGCCTTCGCCGCTAAGGGAGGAGCTCCAACCAGAAGACAACCGACCAGCCAAAGGGAGCCGAAGGGCCCCCAGTCGACCGTCTATATAGGCGAGAGCACAGTCCCCATCTCGCCAGTTGATACTCAGCAGCTCACTCCACCATCACGTGTGCTGGAACTCTCTGCTACTACCGCCTTCCTCACGAAGAACCACCGCTCTACAAGACATCTTCCAGACCTTCAACCCCAAAGAGGTCTTCAGCCCCGTAACACTCACTACCACTCTGGTAGTGACACCAAGTCCTATTAGGACAGACAATATTCAAGTTAGTTAGGGTCAGTTAGGATTATAGCTACTTGGCCATATCTACTCGTTTTTAGTTTACACCCACGTCCCCTTCACCTGATTTTACCATAGTTTACTTCCGTTACAGTTCATTGTTAGTTAGGAGTTACTACAGGCCACCGTGTCTATTCCTCACAGGAATAAATGCGTGATTTTATCTAACCTTCGAGTATTCATTTCTAGGGTGACTGTGACTTTAATCCCACGTAGATGTCGGCCCACCAAGGAAAAGCAAGAGACCGCATTATTTGAAACCCTCTTTGCCGAACCTAGAGTAGGACTGCGGGCTCCCTTAACCGGCTGCACGTACGTCTCAAAACACACACATTAGACAGCCACCCATACTGTGGATCAGGTACGCCACGCTACCTGGTGCACACGTAATATAGAGCGACAACCACTAGAAACTCAATCCACGAGGCGGTTAGTCAGCCAGCCCAGCAAATTCACTCCATGTAACGCGTTATTTTTGGCAGGAGTGATAAGACTGGTTCTGGAGATGACCCCTATTGGACCACACCCACAACGTGACCGGACAGTCTGGTCAGCCTAGTGCTCCATCCACCGCATTGTTATTTTCGCCGGAAGGAGTAATTGGACTGAATCTGAGTGGCCCAGCCACGTATGGCTTTACACCCAGCTAGGGATCTTCGTCTCTGCTCTTCCTCAGCTTAGCAGACCTTAGTTCCTACCTCTATGCCATACACCCATATGAGTGGAGCAAACTGGAGAGCGAAGAGGGCAGCTACCGCCTCCGAGCCTAGCGTGAACTGCAACCCAGTGCCAACTGCCCTCTGCTGTCTAACCTCCCGGGAACAATCTCAAGCCGCCCGCCAACTGGAGAGGCCTCACCTCCCAATTCCCTCCAACCCCCTCTTTCAGCCACCGGCGAGCCGTATCCCATCGTCGAGAGATTTCACCAAGGACTTCCAGTACCGCTGGGAATCAAGAATCCTTGGCTGAGACCCAGCAGGACAAGCAGCCCTCCGTGGGCTCCAACCAGCACCACCAGCCCCTGCACTTCCTTCACCCATGGACTGGGAACGAGTTCCAGCTGGCAACAGCAGCAACAGCGGCCGAGTCTGGAGCTACCCTGGGACACGCCCAATACAGGTAAACCAGTGAATGTGTGCAAACCAGTAGTTCGAAGGACAGTTAAGCCCACACCAGATTTTGTGCAGTGCCGTCAAGCCACACGCCACAGCTTATATACCGGCCGGGGACCGGTTAGTAGCCAATAAAGTCAATCCATTTATAGCCCGTCTGACTGACACACTAAAACCTTGCCTGAGCGTGAGGTTGTCATCAGTCGCCCACGTCACGTATCAACAGTTTTTGTGGTGCCCCACAAGGGGGCAACAGAGCTCTGTTAATTAGTTAATAAAGCAGAACAAGGCAGCACGACCCAGAGAACAAGTTAATTTAATCGGGAGTCAAACCAAAACCCACCAGATTCCGGGGAGTCTGTAAACATCCTGTGGCACTCAATAGTCCGAATCAAACCTGAGCCTTGCTGACCAAGTTGCTGCCACAATGGACGAAACCATTGACAACCAACCCAAGAGGTACAATATACCCACATGCCACAAAGCGGGCATTAACTTCATTAGTTTCGTACACTGCCAGAATTAATTCCACTCACAACCGATGTTTGGGATGGAATGACGAGCCCTGTTACACGGACGGGCTGGAATACTACTGTAATGAATGTTGGACCCGCCAGACTGTTAATTGTAGCTGGCTCACTTGCGCCGGACGAGGGATCAACACTGTAAGATGTATTGTATATGCGCAAATATTTCATCACGAATACATAGGCTGGCCAGACGAAAGAATTATAAGACCAGACTTTGTATACAGGTGTGAGGTTTGCAGACGTGCGGAAGAATACAGACCAGATAATCCCGGCACTCACCACAGCACGATGTCCACCCGGAGTAGCGACAGTCCCCAACTCCCAGAATTTGCGGGAAGACCCCATGAGGACCTGGTAACATTCACCCAGGAATGCGAGATGGAGTTTAAGGATAACGAAGTCCCAGTTAAACAATGGGTCGTTATAACCCAGAAACAGTTCAAAGGGAAGACGCTCGACTGGTGCAACAAATACAGAGTTCATTACAGAATGGGGGCAACTTTGTTCACGCCTTGCCACCCAGTTCTCAGGCAAGGAAGTATTAGAGCACTTAAAGACAGAGTTCCACAGTCGAACCCAGGCCACTGAAGAAGAGGCCGAAATCTAAAAGGCGTAAAGTGAAAACGTACCACAGGATTTTTTCCGAAGGGAACAAGAAAAGTTGTGTACACAATGTCACGTGTATGCTGTTACCAAAATTACGAAATCTTTACAACTTCCCAGCCTACAATCCGTACGAATTAGTTGAGAGGGCTCGCGAGACCGAGCGTAATTATTTCAAGGTGCAAGCCATTCTAGACAAAACACGCAGCAGCAAGAGCCAGGAGGTCGTTAAGCCGCCCGAGCCGAAAGGGAACCCTCCCTCTCCCTTGACCAATACCAAGACGCTTCCTATGTGCTGGTTATGTCTGGAACGGCACTTTAACAGGAACTTTCCAGTCAAGCAGGCAGGCAGGCAACAGGTGGCGAGCGGGGGAAGGGTGACCAACAGGAACATCGGAAACCCTGCAGCAGGGGGTCAGAAGTTAAAGGACCCAGGGAGGCCGGGAAACGCCAGAACTAGGGTACGAAGCAAACCACCACCACTGGGGAACACGGGCCCATTTACATACAAATATTAGCAGAAGAATACGACCCAACTGAAACACTGCACGTAGAAGTGGAGATTGATGGACGTCGGGCACTTGCCCTCTTAGACTCCGCAGCGACTGGGAATTTAGTACAAAGTAACTTGCTCACACCTGCACAACGAGCTTCACTTCGCCCACAAACCTGCCAAGTGAATATTGCATAGCACAACCAGACCCTTAAGGTCAACAGCCGAACTACTCTGACAGTAGGGATAACCCGTTATGTCATGCAAACAGAATTCGGAGTTTCATCCAATATTACAGATGAGGTAATCTAGGGGCAACCATGGCTACGCCAACAACAGTGCATTATGGATCACAGCCAACAACGTATCTATATTGGAGACAAGCACAGGGTGACTGTTGCCAACTGGGAACACAACCTGGACGCGGCGAATCCACCCCCCATAGCACCTGAAGAAATTATTCACCAACTAGCAGAACCAGGATTTGCCCAGATGCGGCAGATATTGGCACAACACGCTGCAGCTTTCGGCCAAGGGCGATCACTATGCCAGACACGTAGTATCCAACATGCAATTTGGCCCACCACTGACATGCCCGTCTACAACAGACCATACAGTACGTCCGCTAGGAGGCGACACCTTATTATGGAAGTCCAGGCAATGAAGGAGCAGGGGATTGTGGAACTGTCAGACTCGCCTTACAATTCCCGGGTCGTTTTAGTCCAGAAAAAAGACATACAGCTAAGATTCTGTGCGAATTACAAGGACCTAAATGACATTACGCATAACATCGCACTGCCGACCATTAAACTAACTCACTCTCTCCACGACATACAAGAGCCTACAATCTTCAGTACCCTAGACATGCAATAGGGGTACTGGCCGATATCAGTACATCCCAACAGCAGAAAGTATACCGCTTTTACTACTCCAGAGGGCGAAACCCTGCAATTCAGAGTAATGCCATTCGGGCTGAAGACTGCCCCTGCCACCTTCCAGAGGCTAATGTCAGCAGAGGTCCTCACAAGTTTCATCGAACAATTTTGTTTTGCCTATCTCTGCGACATAATTGTGTACTCGAAATCCTGGGACGAGCATTACGGATACCTCTAGAGCAGCGTTTCCTAACCTTTGTCAGCCACGGACACCTAGGAAATCAAGCACAATTTTCAAGGACCCCCGTAATAAAAAAAACAGCACGTTAGACGTGCTAAGTAAGCGTAGCAATTACGAGACTTTTGGTGGCATTTATTTATTATTGTTAAATGGTCCAGAGATGAGACTGCGGACCCCCATACACATACTCGCCGACCCCCAGGGGTCTGCGGACCCCAGGTTAAGAAACACTGCTCTAGAGAGTACTAGAAAGATTTGAATTGCATGGATTAACCCGCAAACTCTCCAAAAGTCATTTGGAAAGAACGTCATTGACTACTTGGGTTACATAGTCAAACCCGAGAGGGAACTATCCCCAAGCCACCTAGATACGAGATATAGAAGAGCCAGAAGAACCAACCAATAAGAAGCAGCTGTGCCATTTCCTGGGTCTGTGTAACTGGCTATGCAACTAAGAACCAGACATTGCCCGACAAATACCGCCCCTCAACCCCTCCTAGAGAAGGAAACACGTTGGCGGTGGGGAGAAGAACACCGCAATGCCTTTCTAAACCTGAAGTAAAGCTTCCAGAATATCGAGCAACTCCACAGACCACAAGGAGACAGCCCCCTTATTCTGCAGACAGACGGCTGCCAGAACGGACTGGAGGTGGTACTATACCAAGAGAACTCCGCCGGGAAACCTCAAGTCATTGCCTATGCCAGCACCTGCCTGAACGCCACTGAACAAAAATACCCAATTAATGAACAAGAATGTCTCGTCGTAATCTGGGCGGTGACAAAGTACCGCTATCACTTGGAAGGTAGACACTTCATCCTCCGCACCGGTAGCAAAGCCCTCCAATGGCTATGTGAGTCGAAAAACAACACAGCCAAATCAGGATGACGAGAGATGTTCCTAACTGAATTTTACTTTGAAGTGCAACAATTCCCGGGTAAAACCAACGGCCTGCCCGACGTCTTCTTCCGCCAGCCTGACCTCAATGGGGGCACCAAAGAGAACGAAGAATGGGAGAGAATGACCCCTATCTTTGGCCCCACCTAGAAACCCTAAAGAGCACATCCAACTCTTCCAGGTACAACACAGCCAATACTAGATAAGTTATCAGCAGCAGAAGGACCCAGACATCCAGCGTCTCCTCCACGACATGCCCCAGACGTTTGAACTACGAGATGACGTCGTCTGGTCTTAAAGCGGACAACCTGGAGCCCAGTGAAAGATCTGGATCCCACGCAAACTGAGAGCAAACCTATGACACCACCATGACCACCCACAAGCCGGTCATCATGGCATCAAGGAAACCATCTGCGATATAAACGAACAATACACGTGGGATGGGATACGTCGGGACATACTGCAGTACGTAAGCAACTGTGAAGCAAGCTGTCGTTTTAAGGCATACCCCTTATCACAGCCAACAGGAACACCTTGACGACCTAACACCGCCTGGACCTACATGGCAATCAAACTGATGGGGCCTTACCCAAGAAGTACAAGAGGCAATAGATACTTGTTAGAGGTAACAGACCAGTTTTCCCACTGGGTAGAAGCATTTCCATTACTCAGTCAGGAAACCCAGAATATTGTGCGAAAATTTGAGATAGAAATATTTCCCTGCTGGGGATACCTGCAGGCCATATTAACAGACAATGGCACCCAATTTACCAGCCACAAGTAGCAAACCATCTGCAACAGATGGGGTTGGAGACATGGACGGCCTTCCCATACCACCCACAAACTAACCCAACCGAGAAGAGAAATAAAGAGCTCAAGAAGAATCTCCGTCTCAGTGTGGGAGAAGACCACTGCCATTGGGACAAGCAGCTGCCTAGTATTATCTTCACCCTCAGGAAGAGAACCAACGAGCCAGTGAACACGAGCCCCAGCCAGCTCATTCTGGGACAAACTCTCCGCCGCCCAGGTGACTGGCAGTGGGAACAAGCCCCCACCAAGATGCCGCAACCACAGGATGTCTGACTGGCCACGAAGGCGGGCGAAGCCCAAGTTCAGTACACTACTAGAAAGTACCCGCAGCCCAGCTCAGGGGTAAGAAACTTCCAGAAAAACAAAGCCAAGCAGTCACCCACTCAGCAAAGCTAAAGGACAGTTCAGCGCAGGATTCGCAGACAAATGGGAAGGACCCTACACCCTTGTGGGACGTCAAGATGATGTATACTGGGCAGAGGACGCCTGAGATCGAATCCGAAAAGAAACTCTAGGCCAGGTGCGCCCTTGCCCATCCAGAACCTCGACTGAGAGCCACTAGCAGAAGACGAAAAGGAAGAAGAGGGGAAATGGAGGACGACACTCCATCGCCAACGCCCGCCGAAATCACACCACCAACCTTCCGGGACCCCGAACCATGCTTAGATGGAAAGTAGAGGAGCGTACAACCTACACTCAAAAGGAATGACTGACCAGCACCTTGGGGAGCAATGTCCGTCAGGACATAGCCCTCGACCCCGATGGACTTAGTCCGGAAGATGGCCGCCAAGCACAACCGCATGACCACCCAGCAGAGCCGAACTGTCGTAGCAGAGCCCCCTGGACAGATAGCTCCATAGATGAACCAAACCACCCAGCCCCATCCAGGAGAAGGATGAGCCCAGCAATGCCGACAGGGCAGGGTGCCCGAAGAGCTCCTGCCTCAGACAGCAACACCGAGCATGTCCACACAGGACATAGGTACCGCCCGAGCCTCGATGACGGGTGGCAGCGAGGCCGTCGCCGCACCACCTTCTGATCAGGAGGAGGAGCCCAGCCATCCTGACGAGGCAGCGGTGCTTGAAGAGCGCCTCAGATGGCGATACCGACCACGTCCACCCACAGGGACGTGGCCACCCACCAAGTCTCGAAGCCGGATGGCAGCGAGGTCGCTGCTGCACCACCTTCCGCACGGGAGGATGAGCCCAACCAGAGCCGACGAGGCAGGAGTGCCCGAAGAGCCCCTGCCTCAGGCAGCAACCCAGACTCCGCCCCTCCAGGAGGAGGGCAAGATCCAGGAGCCCAGCAGGCGACACACGACCGGCTGGACGAGAGAGGTGCCTCCTCGCACCTGCACAATGCCTCTCAAAGTCAGCCGGGACGCTACCGGAGTCGCCATGGCGGCCCACGTCCAAATTTACCTGACCATACTCACAGCACGAGGCCTTAAGAAGGAAGCGAGGTCATCCATGCAAAAAAACACTTCCCAATAGTGAGAAAAACTAGCTGTAAGACAGTCGGAAAGAATTGAAATGGACTGCAGTGTGTACAATAGCACACCAGATTTTCTGTAAATAATTGTAATATTTTAAGTACAATATGTTTTTTAATTAAATGTAAAGTGGCCCACCAAATGGAGAGGCTTTATCTCCTAGTTCTCTCCAGCTCCTTCTTTCAGCCAACCCACAAGACTGCCGGCGAGCTGCACCCCATCATTGAGAGATTTCGTCAAGGACTTCCAGAACCGCTGGGAATCGACAACCCTTGGTTCTGACCCAGCAGGACCAGCAGACCTCCGCAGGCTCCAACCAGCACCACCTTCGCCCACAGACTGAGTACGAGTTCCAGCCAGCAGCAACAGTGGCCGAGTCAGGAGCTACCTCGGTCCATGCCCAATACAGGTAAACCAGTGGCTGTGTGCAAACCAGTAGTACGAAGGACAGTTAAGCCTGCACCAGACTTTGTACCATGCCGTCAAGCCACGCACCCCAGCTTATATACCGGCCAGGGACCGGTTAGCAGCCAATAAAGTCAATCCCGTTATTTAGCCAGTGTCTCTGACAGACACACTAAAACCTTGCCTGACTGTGACGTCGTCAACAGTCACGCGATGTCACGCATCAAATGAATAACTTGCTAAAATGTTATGGAATTTGCTTAACTTTTCTCAATACTGAACCCTTATGAAATTATATTTCATTTTCGACAGAGTTTCATTAAAGTTCATAAAATATCTTTCACCATTGTTTCATTTGCACACTTGTCACATTTGCACAGCCCTAAAAAAAATAATTCCATTAATGGCAACTATCAAGCCGATAGCCGCAAATTTAACATGGGGAATCAATGTTTAACCAAATTCCTTCTCATTACGTCAATTTTAAAGATAACTATTTCAAACAAAAACATTTTGATGCGACTTTCTCAGAGAATATTGCTACATAAAACTATTTTTGAAAAAAAAAAAAAAAAAAAAAAAAAAAAATCATTTTTTTCCTTTTGTTATATGTAAATTTTAGTAATACATTTTACATGAAAAATGTATTAAACAAAACAATCTGCAAGATGTCGTAACATAACAACGTTTCTTAAGAAATTTCACGTAGAATACAATTTGTTCAAAATAGTTATCTTCAAAATTGACGGAAAGAGGAGGAATTTCGTTTAACATTGATTCACCATTTGAAGTTCACGGATGCTGTCTTGGTAGGCAGGGCTGCCAAACTTCATTTACTCTTGAATGGTGACATTTTTGAAATGTCGAATATCTTAATTCGTAAAACTATTTTGCTATACATAAAAAAATTATTCACCTAACTATAAATAAGATATTTTTTTTATTCCAAATACTGAATTTAATTTTTGTAATTAGTCAAGATGAGACACGCACACCACACAAGTGACAGGAAAAGGCACAGCTTTGGTTGCACGGTGGTAAGGAAAACTAACCACAACTAACCATCGTTCTGCTCCATGGAAGGATTTGACTGTGCTGTGATGGTGGACGGGGTGAGCGCTGCCTCCAGGTCAACAGCCGGCTCCTCCAGCTCCGACGCCATCTTCAGGGCCATCTGCAGCATGTCCTCCCCGAAGGTGTTGCTGGTGTCCACCGCCTCCGGGCTAAACCCACCCTCCGCCGCAGAAGCAACACCCTCCACTGCAATCACACACCCCAGTCCTGGCACATTCTCCTACAACAGTACCTGCTTCTCTCATACATTACAGTCACTACTCTAGTAAAATGGTAATCATTTATGTATTTTTTAAATATATATTTTATTATAAGGTTTGTTGCATGTGGGCACAGCATGACATACAAACAACATTGACCGCTCACTATAAGTTAATTTTCTATTCAGCTCTGTAATGATGCAATTGTTAATTTAATTGGGGCACTTGGATCATTTTCTTTTGTTTGTCTAGGAATTGTAATAGTTTATCAGTATTTTATGTTTTGGCTGTTTATCTGTCATATGTTTGCTTTTTCTAAAGTCGCAGTTGAGGTTGCATCACCAATCGGAGATATGGGTTGTTACCACTTTCGTAAACATTTTTTCCTTCGAGAATGTTCTAGAAATTCTATTGTTTCACTACTACTAAGTCCGGCTGACGTGGGAAGGTGGTTGCGATGGGGGTTCGCACGGTATTCGAAGGGTTTCCGTACCATGCCATGCCCTTATTTCGTTAGGTTTATGGCACCCTGGTATGAGGAGTGGGGATAGAGTGGGTGGCGATTTACACTAGGTGCGCCTGCCGCCCATTAACATTTGACAACCAGCTCTTGGAGAAGAAGCGTCAAGAGTGACAAATTTTGCCCACAACGGCAAGCACTCGTGATCGTTATTTCTTTTTTTTTACTTCAATTTTCGGCTAACATCCTTTATTCTACTTAATTATTTCTGCAAATATGGGTAGTCACTAGTGCCAGGAGGGAACTAACGTCACTCCTGCCATCATAATTGTCTCGTAATGCGAGTTTTTAGTGGCGTGCATAATTAATGAACTCTGCGGCGCTGTTCTGTGCTGCCTTGTTAAGCCAACTGTTCAAGACTCTGCATTAATAACTTGAAGAATGTGAACAGTTTTTTTTAACTTGAAATAATAATACGGAAGAAATAATGAGAGACTTGAATTCATATGGTGGCTTTATTTAAGTTTCATATCTCTGCTGAGTGAGAAAAAATGAGCTGTGATTTCCAGTCGCCAAATCTGACGTACGCGACATTAAGACATGTTTCATTATAAGTATATATCGTTATTTTGTATAAGCAATAGACTCCTCTTGGAAAAAACATTAGCAATGAGCATCACAAATAGTCCAATCCTGCACATCTCAAAAAACCTTTCTTCATACATTATTATAACCACTAAATGGAGAAGCTGTATATTCACAAAATATTTACTGAAATTAAAATTATTTGTGGACAAATTTTGAATAAAATAAAATTATGCTGCTCATGAAATACTTTTTAGAATTAGTAGTGTACTACGGCCTTCCTTACAAAACATATTTGAAAAGGAGAAATAAAACACACATATTTTTTCTCTTGCATTCAGAAAACTGTTGATAGATTTCTTAATACATAAAATCAAAGGTTTATTTATCTAAATTGTCCAAATACCATATTTGTAGAAGTCCAGGTTTCATTGGCAAGCAGTTACCAGAGTATTGTTAATTTTCCTATATCAGTAGCAGGATTTAATTTGATAAAATATCATGGTTCCAAAACAACTGACTGAACGCAACATAAGTACATTTGTGTAGAGCAGATGTCACATGAAAGAGATCTTACAAACTACCCACCCAAGGAGTTGAGAAGTAGGCGGCGTCAAACTGCCCCATCCTTCAGGTAGCTGGATGAAACGGCACACGGGCAAAATTTGGTAACTTCTCGTGACGCGAAAACTCTTAGCGATAAAATAAGGTGACTATCCATATCTTCTCAAAAAACGTAAGTTGAAATAATGCTCTCCAAAAAAGATTTAAAGATCTTACCTTCAGGTATGATTGAAATCTAATGCAAAGAAAAATTAATCTAGGACATATGCTATGCTACACTGCATCACTATCAAGTCACATAAAACTTCCATGACCAAAGCCAAATAAACCAAATTACTTCACAAAAATGTACTAAGATTTTGAAAGGCCATCCTAACACTAAAATTACAATAACCATCATTATAATATATAGCTTTCTTCAAAATAAATTCTCTTCAAAACATTAATTTGTCAAAATTTAAAAAAAAATCCATCAGATGAAGAAAGATCTACATTGTGTTTATATATTGCCCCTCCTGCAGAGGATAAATCTAAACATTTATGTAAAAATAAGGGATGCATCGGTTCCACTTTTTATGTAAGAGGTACGGATAATTCAACTCTTACTTTCAGTTCAGATAGTTGTTTGTATTTATATTCTTTTAGTAACCAGGTTAGAGGGGTTCATTTACAGCTGCACACATTCACTCAATTATTATTTACAGTGTCACCTTACATCTGTTACATATACAGAATGGTCCTGACTACAGGCACAAACGCTGTGAGGTGATTCCCTATGCAAAATGGAGTAGAAAACATTATACGAACAATACCGTACAGTAACTCTTAAGGAAGGTAGCCAACATTGGAAACATATATTTCAAATAGTTCCACCGGAAAATAATGAAACCTACATGAGATGAAAGAGCCATTTTGTGAATGTTTTCTTTAACCAAGAGCTAAAACCTGCGAACAGCTGTGGAGTACTAGCATCCCTCGACGGCTCGTATTGATGCGGCTTGGAAAAATGTGTTTATTATAGAACAAATTTTATCTTGTCTGGTAAACAGAGACTTACTATAATATAAAATTACAAAACTCCATAACTATGGCAATGAACTACAAACATGCCATATTACAAAATAATCCCCAGCTTTCATGAACATGAAAAATTCTTAGTTACAACTACTCCATCTCTCGTGTAGCCAAAACTTACCAACTGCGACTTCACTGGCATCACCAGCATCGTTGGCCCCATCATCGCTCTCAGAGTCTGAAAGTTCTGGTTTTTTCTCTCCAGCGACCATCTCAGCCATCATCAAGAGCTCTGCCTCAAAGGGATCGGTGGGGATCTTTTCCTGTATTCTCTGCACATCAAAACACACTACTGTAAATAATAACTGAGTTAATAATTCTAGCAATGTTTCTTAGTTAACGATGGACAGCACGTCTCTTCAAAACACAACTAAGCAATACAGCTTTTACACACATAAAAACATTTTTGTCAACTTTTACAGTTAATTACAAGACTGGTTTTGTGGAAGATAAGTGATGTGGAACCTCTATTCCCCATTGCCATTCCTATTATTTTCCGCATTCACAGTTTGTTCTATAAGATCCAGAGTGACTACCCTTTACAGCAGTGTTAAAAGAGACCGCAAATAAATTACTGTATTTTCATTTTTATCTGCTATGATGAAGAATACCAAAGTGTATTAATCAAGGAAAGCTGTCACCATGTTTAATACTTCAAGGCATTTGTTTGTGGTGAAATTTTTTTATAGATTTCGTAAATTTTTTTAGTTGATTTTGGTGCATTTTTCGTCAATTTTAAATTCATTTCGTCAAAATTTTCGCTAAAATTAGGCTGAGAAAAAATGGTTTGGTAATATCAGAAAAATAAAATTGTGCCATAACTTTCCTGCACTCGCGAGAGGTCTTTCGTTGCTCACACCAGATTGCACATGCTAGCTGGTAAAAAAGCTGCACGATAAAAAGATAGCCGGCCCAAGTGGCACAGATACAGCTAGGCTGCATAATGACAAGTGACAGTGACTAATGGCAATGTGTGACACATGCCATTGGTTTTAGTGGTGTGACTTTAAGAATTTAGTGTTCTAACGTGTAAGTGTAAATGTAACGCATTTTGGCGTGTATAGAGCGCACCAGAAGTTTTTGATGAAAAATTAGGGAAAATTAATATTTCAAGTATAAGCCACGCTTAATTTTTGTATTCCCGTAAATATTGCCGGGCCTCATCATGCTGTGCGGCAACAGCAAACTATGGCAACGTCAAACTAGTAAATTTGCTTTTGAGTGTTAATGTTTCCGCGCCGTCTGCTAAAAAGTGGCAACAGCGCAGTATTCCACGTGAATAAAACCTCTGTATTTATGTCAAAATGCCTCAACACTGCGTTTGAATTGTGGAACATGTGCACCGTGCGTAGTCTGCCAGCTCGGCCGGCTGTTGCCGGGCAGGCAATGGTATGGTGCATGTGTGCGTGCGGCGTCACACACACACAGCTGCTGCTAGCTGTCTCATTCGAACAGAGAGAGAGAGATAAAGACAGCGTGAAAAACAAAAAAGGGGGGAAGGAGGGATATAGAAACGCGAGCAAGCTTGCTTGGTGCTGGGCAGCTGAGGTCGCGGCCGAGGGAATGGAGTGGTGGTGGTGGAAAGGAAGACTGTTCAGATCTACGATAAAATAGAACATATGGATTCAACCATTTCTGTTTGTGTGTGTGTAACACTATGCTACCAACTGCGTTACTGTAGAATAAAACCACTACATCAAAACCAAATATTTCTTCTTTTACCTTGGTTACGTTCAAAATATTACTCTTTAATCCTGCACACTGAAGAATTAGTATAGAGAGAGGCAGCAATTCAGCACACACTAACCTTGATTTCTTTCATGATCCCCTGCGTAGAGTTCCTGGTAGTGGGAACAAAAATGGGGACTGGAACAGGCAGTGGGAATGGCACAGGAACGGGGAACGGATTGCTGTACATATGCATTGGGGCAGGAACATAAATTGGCACTGGCACAGGGATCAGGACAGGTTTCCCCAAACTGTCATCTGTAACAAGAGAGTCAACACAAATGCGACTTTAGTAATGTTACAGTACAATAACGCAATAACCATCTTATTTTACGCAATAGAACACTAATCATTAAATTTGATGACGAATTATGATTCTACAATAACTTGTGTATCCTTAGCCATTTACACTACCTGACATTTCAACCACAAAAACAGAATGTTGTTTTATGTGTAACTAACAGACACCTTAACAAAAAAAAACTGAGCATATACAGTAAATCCTTAGTAAAACGACACCTCACAGTTTCCAGAAATAAGGTTGTTATGACAGGTCCATCGCTATAGGTATTTTGGGGAATTTTGCACCAATTTTGACCCACCCCCAACACCTATACAAAAATTTGCAAATTTGTTGCATTAAGTCCATGTTCAATTGTTTCCAGTACAAAAATTACACTTTTTTAAATTAAATACTAACTAACTCTAAGACTGTTCTGCAGAAGGGAGTTGGGTGTCACTACCAGAGGGGCAGTGAGTGTTAGGAGGGGTGGGGGGGGGGATGAAGACTTCTTCAGGGGTTAAAGGTCTGGAAGATCACCTGAAGAGCAGTGGTCCTTCGTGAGGAACGCAGTTATAACAGAGAGCTCCAGCACACCAGGTAGTGGAGCGAGATGCTGAGAATCAACTAATGTTTCTGGGCCGTGCGCTTGCCTATATGGATGGCCGGCTGCGGGCCCTTCGGCCGGTCAGGTATCTTCGTGCTGAAGCTCCTCCCTTGGTGGCGAGGGCCGCCATCTCTCGGGGGAGACTGGAAGTAGACTTCCCTGCCATGCGAGGTTGCATCAGCAGCGTGAGCTCAGGCGCAGCGCTGGGCTGGCTTCTATAACACGTGGGGGTAGCGTGACGTCCGACATTAAGGCTAAAACGATCTTGACTGCGTGTCTGTGAATGCCCCTTGTCTAGGTGCGTGCTAGTAGGCTCTGGTAGCAAGTCGTTCAGGGTTCAAACCCCCCCTGGGGTGACATGATGACAAGTGAAGATGAGGCGAAGTCGTGTTTATATATATATATATGTGTGTGTGTGTGTATCAGGGCCCGCCACACATCAAATCACCCCCCTCCCTCCGTTTTGACGTAGACTCGTCTAATAGAAAGTTGTGGGAGCGAATGATGTAGAACTATAACTCGAAAAAGTCTGGATTTGCTGCTGTAGTGCTCCTCTTCCGTGCACTGCTCTGGGCTCCGGCGTGTGGCATAGCACTTTCGTTCTTGGCATGGAGTAGCGCTGTCTCTCTCTAGTGCGCAGACTGGGACAGGCGAGAGGCCCAGTAATGGGTTCTACCCCCTGAGGAGAATAGCTGTCATGCGGTAATGGCCCAGTGCCGGATGAATGCTCGCATCCCTTCATTTGTTACGTAATAAGTGTGCTGCTCACACAAATCAGCTGAAGACTGTGTTTATTTACAAAAATCATTTAGCAGACTTCACCTGGAAGAAAGCCAATTTACAGACGGACACAAAAAAAAGTATCATATACTGTTCATGTATACAAGTTGTAAAGTTCCTTTGGAAGGAACTTTCACACTAGAATTATTTATAATGCCGCACAGTTTGGGCGCCATGTTGTANGTTGTAAAGTTCCTTTGGAAGGAACTTTCACACTAGAATTATTTATAATGCCGCACAGTTTGGGCGCCATGTTGTATTGTTCCGTCTTTACTGTTACACGCGTATATTTAATAATATAGCAGCCTCAAAGGTTAGGCGCCATCTTGTAACTTTTCGCCGCTTACACTGTCGACTGTTTACTTGCCACGGCTTGCTCAGGGTAGAAACACGAGACTCATAGAATTGAACATTATTAATTAAGAATGAAGAAGTTCCAAATTAGTTTGTTATGTACTTTGTTTATTTAACTATTTATTTAACACTCAGCACCACAGTTCACAGAAGAAGTCCAAATTGCAGAGTACGAACCTTACAGATAAATATAAAAGTACAAAAAACAGCGCCACAGTGGTTTCCGTTTATTAACGTCTCATGAATATTAGCCCGAATAAAGAATATCTGCTGCTACCTCCCACACCGGCTGAGAAATGAAATAATACAGTCTAGTGGCCGATGTGGGGGTTCACGTCACACCTGATGCGATCTACGCTATCATTGTACTACGACAACTCTCTCTGACGACTAAAGAAGACGACCGCTTCTAACGGCCCTCGCCGCAGACTGCCCCTCCTAAGAAGACTCTCAACGACTAAGACCCTGTAAGGGCGACAGCTAGACGCCTATATCCTACTGCCTATCCCCCCTCTCCTGTGATAACGGCCTGGCCACGTACGCTCTCCCTCGTTATCTAACTGCTCCGTACGAACTACTCCTGCGATAAGCGCCCGGCATCCGGCATCTGCCAGCAGCGTCATCACAAACTGCACGTGGCCCGCGCTCAACACGACGTTATCGACTGCCGCGCCGTCAACATAAACTAACCTCGCCGTCCACAAAAACTTGTTGACATATTAAAACTGCGCCGAAGGAACTAAAACTGTTGATGTCGCCTGATCCACAGAAACTAACTAATCTACTTTATGCTGACGCATTTCAAAACTCCCAAGTTCGAAACGAAAACTGTATCCAGGACTCTTGATAAAAACGTAACCTGCAGACGTCCGCCCCTTAACCTACAAATGCACACGTCTGTCTGATAAACACGGGAAACGAGCCACCACGGCTTTAAACTTGAAACACGATAAAAATATTACGAAGCTGTCCCAAAGCTTCACAAACACTAAAGAATTTTACACTTGAGTCCCGAAAAATTCAGAATATTGCGTCATTACAAAGTCCCACTCATGAGGGGTGTGTCAACTCTACTGGTTTACCTGCTGTGGCGCTGAAGGCGTTTTAAAGTGACTCTGCTCTGTAGCCTCCTAATTGGTCGCAAGGCAGGTAGTTTAATATTTCACAATCTCTAGTGGAGTCCAGCTCCAAGTCTTCCGTTACTTAGACTGGCTTCTATCTACCTAAGATTTACAACATGAGTGCCCTTGAAATTATTATTTACACTAACATTGGCTTACGGGCCGCCTACAATTAATTCAAAAAAAAAAAAAAACATATTGCACTCCCAAGTATTACAAATATCTACAAAATTCTCTGAGGTGCCATTGTACACTCCGCAGTTGTGCAGTCCATTTTAACTTTTCTCTAGCTTGTTTTCACTCACTATGGGAAGTCTTTGTCTTGCATGGTCGACCTTGCTTCCTTCTGAAGGCTTCATGCTGCGCGTAAGGCCAGGTGAATTTGGACATGGGTCGCCATGGCGACTCGCTGTAACATCCCGGTTGCCTCTTGAGAGGCGGTGCAGCAGGTGCAGGAAGGCACCTCTCTCGTCCGGCCGGTCGTGGGACGGCTGCTGGGTTTCTGAGTGTCGCCCTTGGCAGTACCAGCTCGGGGCCACCAACGCGGCCGCATGATCCACAGAGGGTCTGAACTGTCGTGGCGGAGGCCCTCGGACAGGGAGCCCCGCCAACGACCCCAGCCACGTTCAGGAGAAGGATGAGACCAGCCACGAGGCACGGGTGCCCGAAGAGCCACTGCCTCAGATGGTGCCGCCCAGAGCTAAACCCCCTTAAGAAGTGGTGTCTTAAAGGAATCAGCCCAGTGCTTGGTGACTGAGATGAGGGTTGATTAATTGATGAAAATAGTACTGCCTCTAGATTGCAGGTATAGAGCCTGAAGAGGGCAGAGCGGCACTGTGCTCCCGGCCTATGCAAGGCCGGGTGAAGAAACGGACTGTGAGGTCATTAGTCCACCACACATGTGCTAGTAGGTTTGTGTGTGGCCATAATCCTCTCGGAGGTTCCTCACAGACGACTAAGAGGGAGCAAAGAAGAACAGTGCTGGCCTTGGACCTTGGTCCCTGGTCTAGGAGGTTGAGTCCTCCCCGAACTATTAGTGTGGACAGAGTGGACAGTATATGTGTTATTTTAACTAAAATGTTTAGAACTCTTGCACTGCTGTGTTGCAGAGTGCTAATTTGTGCAGGACTTAGAGTGACGTAAGTGCACAATAGAATCCATGAAAGATTTTTGCTGTTGAATGTGAAACTGAAATCCTTGAAGGAAAAGCGAAGGAAACTCAAGGTATGACATGCCCAAGGAAATGTTTCGAAGTCAGTGGCCACAGCGGCGGTAAACCGACTGATGGACCAAGATTTCAATTGGGAGCAATTTGAGATATCCCCCTAAATAGACCAAATGGCACCAGCAAATCTGGCCCGTCGAGGTCGAGGGCAAAGTCCTGACACACATTGCTCCCCGAGGTGCTGGTCGTTTGTCCCTCGTAGGTGTAGGTTGGACACTCCGTTCTGTGTCCAAGCGTAGTTCGGGGTCCCAGAAGTCGGCTTGATCCTGGGCGGCTGTAGGTGCGAGTTCGGCGGGTGTTGGAGGCGGGAGGGCATCCTCAATTTCCCACTCTTCTTCTGCTTCGTCTTCCGCTTCTGGCTCTCCCTTAGGGTTCTGGGTTCTTGCTGGGCAAGGGCGCAACTGCCCTTGGGGTCGGCATGTGACCTCGTTCTCTGTCTCGGGATTCGGTGGTTCGGGGTGACATCGGTTTCCTCGCCTGTCGTCTCACCCTTGGGTGTCGCTGTTGGCAGTTATTCAGCGAGGTTTGGTTCACCTGTAGCTGTTGCAGCTGCACAGGTTCCTCTACTTTACATTATGGGGCTGTGTGCTGGGAAATGATGTCGCTGCTTCGCCCCCATTGGACCGTCAAGCGTTTCTTCCCTCCAATCTACAGTGCATTTTTGCTGCTGGATACAGGGCTGTCCCAAATTTACTGTTTCCCCTGTTTCGGGTGCCAACAAGAACTCTGCATGGATGGTTGTCTGGTTGATTTTGATGGCCAGTTTTATCTTCCCTTCCACCTGAAGGAGGCAGTCAGGCTGGGACATCTCTACTTTCCCATCCTGGGGTGTCAGGTGGGTTCTTTATTAGAAGTGACCTACTCACCCCCTACCAAAGTTTCCAGTGGCTGCCATGTCGATCACGGCAGCTGTAATTTGTTGGTTGACCCTCACTTTAATACGGATAGCATTCGGAGGACAGGGCGGGCCCATCTACTAATGTCTGTAGTGTGATGCCGGGCCTGTCTTTCATTTTCTTCATAGCTCGGTGGGGGGTAGGCTTTCTTCGTTGGTACTGCCTTATTTTGTTACCCACCCTGCCAGCAGGCTTTCCTAGGCAGTCACGATTAAAATGCCTCATGGGGCAGAACCAGCACTGTGGGAGCTCAGGGGAAGTAGGGACGGCAGCCCCACTTGTTGCTACACTTACTCTTCTCCCTTTCCCCTTTTGTTATGCTCCAAGGCCGTCTGCTCCTGGTAGTTTCTCTCTGTCTCTCTCGCACGCTCAACTAGTCCTTCCCCTAACTGTGGCATGGGAAATGGTAGAAAATTACGTAGCTACGGAGGCAGCATACGCGTGACGTTGAGTACACAGCTTTCTTCATTCCCTTCAGGAAATATCTTGCGGTACGTTTGAACTTTACGTCTTATGAAGATTTCAGCCTCTTCCACGGTGGCCTGCGTTCGACTGTGGAACTTGGTTGTTAAGTGTGCCAATACTTCCTTGCCTGATGACTGGGATTGCAAGGCGTGAACAAAGTTGCCCCCATTCTGTAATGAACTCTCCATATTTGTTCCCACCAGTCGAAGCGCCTTCCCTTTTAACTGTTTCTGGGTTTTAACAACGACAATTGTTTAACTGGAACTTCCTTTTCCTTAAACCCGTTCTTGTATTCCTGGGTGGATGTTACCGAGTACTCGTGGGGTCTTCCCAGAAATTCTGGGGGTTGGGGAATGTCGCTACCCCGGGTGGACATCGTGATATGGCGAGTACCGGCATTACCTGGTCTGTATTCTGCCTCACGTCTGCAAACCTCACACCTGTATACTAAGCCCGGTCTCATGATTCTTTCGTCTACACAGCCTGTGCATACATGAGGAGACATCTGCGCACATACTATGCATCTTACTGTGTTAATCTCCTGTACAGTGCAGATAAGCCAGCTGCAGTAGGCAGTCTGGCGGGTCCGACATTCATTACAGTGGTATTCCAGCACGTAAGTGTAACGGGGCTTGTCACTGCACCCCAAGCATGGGTAGTGGAATCAGTTTTGGCAATGTGTACAACTGATGAAGTTAACGCCCGCTCCGGGCACGTAGGTACATCGCACCTCTCGGTTTGGTTGACAATGGCGGCTTCCATTGTGATGGCAGTTTTGCCTTGGTCAGCAAGGATCGAGTTAAATTTGGACATCTCGGCTAGTTACAATTGAGCACCATGGAGTGTTTACAGACTCCCCGAAGTCTGGCTGGTTTTTGGTTTGACTCCCAGCTAGTTTAACTGTTTCTCTGGGTCGCGCTGCCTGGTTCTGCTTTATTAACTAATTAATAAAATGCTGTGGCCACACGTTGGGCACCATTAAAACTCTTTTGACGCGTGATATCGGGAGACTGACAACGTCATGGTCGAGAAAGGTTTTAGTGTGTCTGTCAGAGACACGAGCTATATGACTGGGCTGACCTCATTGGCTGCTAACCGCACCCTGGCCTGTATATAAGCTGGGGCACGTGGCTTTATGGCACGGCACAAAGTCTGGTGTGGGCTTAACTGTCCTTCATACAACTGGTTTGCAAACCGTCACTGGTTTACCTCTATTGGGCGTGGCCCCGGGTAGCTCTTAACTAGGCCGCTGTTATTGATGGTGCCTGCTGGAACTCATGCCCTGTCCATGGGAAAAGGTGGTGCTGCAGCTAGCGGTACTGATATGAAAANGGGGGGGGGGAGCGAAGAGATGGTGGTCCTGCTGGGTCTAAACCTAGGGTTTTCGATCCCCAGCGGTACTAAAAGTCCTTGGCGAAATCTCTAGACAATGGGATGTGGTCCCGGGGGATTAAATTGCAGAGGACAGTTGGCCCTGGGTTGTAGTTTACGCTAGGCTCGGAGGCAGTAGCTGCCCTTTTCGCTCTCCACTTCGTATGGCATAGAGGTAGGAACTAATGTCTGCCACGCTAAGGTAGAACAGGCAAAGCTGATCCCTAGCTAGGGGTAAAGCCAGTTGAGGCCAAACCAACCATGTTCGGATTTTGTTTACACCAACCAGCAAAGTTCAACGCGGTGGTTGGAGCAGTGGGTTACCCTGGATGTCCGACATCAACGTCGGTGTGGTACAAAAAGGGCCAGACCTTCACAATCGATCTTATCACTCCTTCCGACGAAAATAACAACGCGGTGGATGGAGTGAATTGGCTGGGATGGCTGAAGTGCTGTCTCGTGGATTGAGTTTCTAATGGTTGTGGCCCTACCGTATGTGTGCTCCAGGTACCTTGCCATACCTGATCCACAGTATGGGTGGCCATCTAATGTGTGTATTTGAGACATACGTGCGCCCAATTAAGGGATTTCGCAGTCGTACTCTCGGTTCGGCAAAGAGGGTTTCAAATAATGCGGTCTCCTGCTTTTCGTTGGTGGGCCGACGTCTACTTGGGATTAAAGTCACAGTCACCCTAGAAATGAATACTCAGGTGTTAGGAAAGATCCCATGTTTATTCCCGTGAGGAATAGACACGGTGGCCTGTACTAACTACTAACTAAAATGAACTGAAACGGAAGTAAACTATGGTAAAACCATGTCAAGGGGACCTGGGTCTAAACTAGACAAGAGCAGATGCGGCTAGGTAGCTATAATACTAACTAACCATAACTAACTCTTAGGCTGTTGTCCAGAAGGGACTCGGGTGGCACTGCCAGAGGGGTAGTGAGTGTTAAGGGGGTTGAAGGTCTGGAAAATCTCCTGAAGAGTGGTGGTCCTTTGTGAAGAAGGTAGTTATAGCAGAGAGCTCCAGCACATGAGGTAATGGAGCGAGCTGCTGAGAATCAACTGACGTTTCTGGGCCGTGCGCTTGCCTATATGGACGGCCGGCTGCGGGTCCTTCTGCCGGTCAGGTATCTTCGTGCTGGAGCTCCTCCCTTGGTGGCGAGGGCCGCTATCTCCCAGGGGAGACTGGAAGTAGGATTCCCCGCCATGCGGGGTTGCATCGTGAAAATGAGGCAAAGTCATTTATATATACATATATATCAGGACACGTCATGCGTCGGTTGTACTAATGTCTTTATTTTACTGGCGTTTTTACATCTTATATAATTCGTTGTATATACGACAAAGTCGAATGCAATTAATCTGGAAAGGTACGGACTGTGGACCATGCCATTCTCGCATGCTCTTGGAACGAAACAACCAAAACAAGATATGATGCAAACAACATTTATTTAAAAAGAAATTACTGTATTCACCCGAATAAGATAATATTTTGTTCCAAATTTCACTTTCAAAAATTTAGGGGTCATCTTATTTTCGCATCACTAAGAAATTGAGGTTAATATTTATGTATAGGTAATAGTAATATAAGTTAGTTCATGGTTTCCAGAGGAATATTCTAATCTTTCAAAAAACACAAGTTTGGTTAATATTATTAAAAGAAATAAAACACAATCACAACAAAAAGCGAGGTTAACTTCAATTTCCGTCACATTTTTCTTCCAATAGGTTCTGTTTCTGTTCTTTAATCCAGGCGCGCAGATATTTCTAATTATCGTGAAACCACCTGACAAATCCATCGCTAAAATATTGGTACGAGTATTAAATATGCATAAACGGGTCAGTGTATTACATTACACAACAGGCGGTTATGTAGGTTAGGTTGCGCTTACCAAAGATACAATTGCAACATTGTGGTAAACAAAACATCTTGTGTTCTAGAGCAGCATGTCTGTGAACGCAAGTGATAAAAGTTGTTTGATGACCAACTTTAGCGCTGACGTTCAACATTCCCAGAGTGAATTTGTCTGGGGTTGTGAGTACGAGGTAGTAGCTGTATCTACGACTTCTAATTTATTTTTCCGTACTTTGTTTACTCCTGGCCGAAGCAGTTTTTTGGTTTTGTATCGAATGTATTGGTAAATGACCATTTGTTAATTAATTACGAGTAACCACATTGGAAAAAAAAGTTCATCGCCATCGCAACTAAGAAAATTTGAATGTTGTAGTTATGATGCGAATTTTAAACTAATGGTGGTTCATATTCAAAAATGCACAACAATTGTGCTGCAGGCCGGCATTTTTCCGTTACTGATGCAAATGTTTGTGAGAATCATTTTACTGGGAGTCGGATTCAAGTGATGAAAAATTGACACAGGACAGTTTTTTTTAATACTGTATTCCTTTCTTTTTCTTGCACATAAGGTTTGATGACTGGTAAGCTTTTACCCATTTTACTTATATTAAAAATAAATTTCATAGGATATGACTTTTGAGTTTTTTTTATCATCATGGCCTGTCAATAAGTATTTGTGGTAAAATTGAATTTTTCCCATTAGCAAAGGGCAAATGTAGGGGGTCGTCTTATATTAGGGTGAATACGGTATGCCTTTTACCCTTGATTTTGAGATGCAATTGATTTTACTTCCAACCTCTTTATTATTATCACATTATGAAAATATTGATTTTATACAAGTTTTATTGTGCAATCTTTACCCACACAAGTTTCAGCAGAAGCACTAGGCTTCATAAAGAGAACTTGGTCTTTTCTGAGGATGGAGGAGATTTCTTCCTATTGGCATGAAAAAGTGCCCTAAACTTGTTATTCTATATACTAGCCCTATTCATACTGCACTGGTACACACGTAAAATGTTCTCTGTTGAGAAAGTGACATAAAATGATCTGCTGGAGTCCAAACACAGGAACATACCATTGTCATAATAAGATCACATGAAAAGAATAATACTGCAAAAATTATTGTAACATAAAATGAAACTAACAGCCTGAACAAAACAGCACATGCTCATTCCTTCGTGTTCTGGTGGCCAGAAGCATCACTAATACGTATCACCACTTCCATGATAAACTACAAGTTACAATGATGGAATTGAAAATAACCAGTTGAAAACAGCAATGGAATTTGTATTGACCCTTTTTTCTTGCCAAACATGCATGTCAGACAAAAAAGTAAATCCCGGGCACGATTAAATAAAACATACTAATTAATTACTACAAATAAAAGAACCTTACTTGTTCTCTCTAAAGACTCCAACATCCCAAAGCACTTACATGGATGTCCCTGAAATTCCATTTTGGAATTCCCTGACTTTTCCCTGTTTTCCAGACAGAATCTCACCATTTTTCCTGACCTATTTTTACGACAGAAACCTTCTAATACCATATTTTCCCACTGCTGACAGAACAAATATGCTATCAGTGAAGTTGAATTAAAATGCAATGCAACAGACCAAGCAAGCAGGGCCAACATTTTCTTCAGCAGATCAATATTTTTTGCAATACATACTATTGAAATCACATAACAGCCAATTATAAACCGACAAATTTTTTTTTATATATAGGCCAGTTCACAAACTTAATAATTTACATTTTAAAATGCATATTCTGTATTCACACAACTAAAAACTTTTGCATAGCAGCAATTATTTACATCTTCCCTGACCCAGGTGAAAATGCCATGACCTTTCCCTGTTTTAACTGTGGGTGAACACACTTATAATTTTAACAATCAAAAACAACAACAAAGAAAAGTAACTACAAGAACGACAAATATCATGCTACATAAATTACCAAATTTAATTAAATCATAATTGAAAACACGTTACAAAAAAATACAAAAAGGAAATGTCACTACAGGAAACAGATTAAAGACACACTTACTACTGCCACATAAAGAGAGATGCACTTTGTTTTTCTTACTTAAAAAGCTAATGACAATATGGCTAAAGCAGCTTTATTAGTATTCTAAGAAGTTTGCCAGAACAATGTTAGATATGTTAGAACCCTTCGTTGGGTTGTGAAGAGGTCTCTGATAAAGAAGTGCACCTGTCTGGGTGTCCTTATTGAGAGGATGCGGCCTGCATCCAACGCCCTTAGTGTGCATGTAGGGCTTGCAGCTGAGACCCTTGTTGCACATCAGCTTGGGCACGGGAGGCTTCACTATGACTTGCTGCTTCACTATAGAGCTGGCAGGACTCGTCACAGGCGGTGGTACGATCTGCTTGCCTTGTGCTGGCGTCGTCGGCACTGTGCTGTTGTTAGCCTGTCAACACACCTGCGGCTCACAAGCTACGTACACGACTGTCCTTGGAAACTGGCTTTGCCGTCTCCATGTGGACATGCAGTAGTCTTTATAAATTATGCTTGTGCTCCTGGAAACAGCTCAATAATAATAAACCCCATTTGTTAATCACATCTCACATTTCCTTCCACATGTTTTTCTTGTTTAGAGAATATAATTTTTGTTTAAACAGTTTTACCAATAAACAAAATTTTTACGGTAGTTCAAGCAAGGCTACGTCATAACTTTTGCTTTTCTCACTTTCATGTACAGTTTATTGACATAGTCTGTAACAATTCTTTTTATCTTTGTAACTTATTCAAGCTGCATCAAAATAAAGCTGCTGAATGATGGTCTTGGCACACAGAAAATGTAGGTATGCTTATTGTGACGACAATGCACTGCCTGGTACTGTGGCGAGGTTGTGCCTTGCCGGGTGGTGGCTGCCTTCCCCCCTGCCCATATGCAGCTCCTAAACCCACAATTTGAGACATCAGAGCACTGCATCTAACCAGCTAGTTAAGGCATGCAAATCTTTGAAAATCCAAACTGTAGTCAGAAATTCTAGGTACCAAATATCATTCCAAGCATTTTCTTAAGTTTCAGTACTAAGCACCAATACTACAAATTCTAAACAAATAATTTTTTTTTTACTTTACTTTTTACACATGAATATACTGCAACGATTTGTTAAAGAACCTCTTTAACTATTAAGGGTAATAAAAGGGCACTTATATAAATTTTCATTATTTTCCATCAACCTATTCATGGCAATTCAGAGTCCATTTAAAGTCAATTAAAAATCAGTTATATATCAAACATGTCCACAGACTATTATCAAACATAGAGAGGAAATCACAGAAAAAAATCCTGTTAGTTATTAACATGGAAAAAAAAACCAAACAAAATATTAATCCATGTTAATAAACCATGTGCTGTTAACTGGGGGATTAGAGACTTCACAATATTTTGACTACCATCATCTTTCAATTACTTGTAGTTAAGCACTGGAAGGTACAAAAAAAACAGTATGACAGTGGATGTGCAATGTTTGTTTTGGAAGCACATAAAATAAAATTTTTTTTTTTTTTACAAGTACGTAACTGCACAATTCAAATCATACACTAAAAGTGAGATTGGCTGATCTTTAGTCATCTGTGCATGTCATTTACACCAGTTCATGGACTGTAAAATAACATGTTCATACTGTAGAATGCAAGAACGTATCGCGAGAAATACTCAAGCATGTTTAGGAATCATGCATTAAACATTTAAAGTTGAAATTTGATGTGAAAGCGTAGGGGGTTTATTTACTAACTTGCTTGTGTACAACACCAATAGATGGTTAACAATAAACTGAGGCAAATATGTTTTATTTTGTGTTTAAAGGTTGTTTTTCCTGTCTAGCTTATTTCGTAACTGTTTCATATCTGCTGTGTAAAGTGTATGAAACTGCATAGCCAACAATAAATCTCAGTGGAAATTTTCCAAATTGTTTCATTAATTGTTTGTAATGGCACCTTTACTCTCGAACTGACTTCTCATGCTTTCTTAATGCAGAATAAGTTAAGTCGAGCTGATGCTTTGGTCGCTAGTAGGCATTACGGCTTCAATGCCACAACATGCTAGCAAAACATGTAATAGAATTTCTGCTTCAGCATGAGAGCGATAGATTTTACATTTGCTTTGATTGTAAAAGATGCATGTTCATCCAACACTCATGCTTTACACAACTCCACCTTCCATGTGTTGCTATTGAGTTTGGCCTTTGCTCTTTTTGCAGCATGCCTGCCACCTTAAGACACAGCACCTGCTCTTTGATTTCCTGTCAGATGACCTAAGTGCATCTGTTGCTGAACTTATAAAACAAACTGCATTTGTAGATGCCTGATCTATGCCTACAGATATATGGAAAACTTTATAAACCCTACGTGATGTATTTACTTACTTGGCAGGACACTGAAAAAGTATGGTAAGTAGAAAATTAAATAATACATAAACACACAACTGCATTTTGCAAACTAAAGCCAGAATACAAATATTTAATATCTACCAGTGAGATTATATCATAGGTAAAGCACTGCAAAGAAATCTGATTTCATTAAACAGGAGATACAGTAGAATCCCGATAATTCATATTGTCAAGGGACTGGATGTTAAATATGAATTATCGAGATATTCAAATTAGTGGGATTACCAATAATCGGGAGAAAAAAAAGAAAAAATACATAATAACGAGATTAATGCAAATTTGCATTAATATGTAATGATAAACACATGGCTACATATTATGTATACATATTTATATATAAATCAATAATTACATCAATAAGAAACACATTAAAAATTTACGTTTAAAAAAAATCTGTAATTTACGTTTGGTGCAAGCCTTGCAGATGGGTATTGTCGATGGCTTTATCAAGCATGTTCAAAGCAGAAAATACTTAATCGCCAACGTCTGATTTCGCTAAGAAATGGCGCACATTGTTGATGTATTGTTTAGCCACTTTAGGTGTAATTGTCGGCACATCATCTTCGTCATCACCTTCACCATCAATGTCCTGAGATGGAGCCACAATTTCGTCATCAGTTAGAATCCCCGCTACCGCTAGGCCATCGTCAAAATGGACGAAATCTTCAAACGTTATAGAATTTTCTTCATTTTGAGGAAGACGATTCCAATTCACAGGGCATTCTAAGTCTTGTTCAGCAACTGCTGATGAAAGTTCCACCTTCGTGAATCCACAAGCACGAAAACAGTTTTTTATTGTGCTTTCGCTAACACTTTGCCACGTCTTGTGAGCAATTTTCATGGCTGAAAATATGGTGATTTTATGATTCTCCCCATCCTCGATGCTGTCAAGGAGTTGCATCACTACTTCCTTGCGGTATAAGGTTTTGAACGTTTTAATAGTGCCCTGGTCTAGAGGCTGAAGCTTAGAAGTGGTATTGGCAGTCAAAAACACAACATTAACATGACTGAGCGGTGGGGTATTGTTGTGGGCGGTACAATTATTCATGAAAAGTAGAATTTTTCGCTGCCTTTTCTCCATATCAGCATTCACTGATAGTATCCATTCCTTGAATAATTCGCCCGTCATCCACGCTTTTTCGTTTGCACGATAGGTCATCGGAAAAGTTTTTATGTTTTTAAAACATCTTGGTTTGGCTGATTTGCCTATCATGANCCCAATTTCTCAGATCGTCCATGTTGGCGGCCAACAATATGGTTACACGTTCTTTACTATTTTTTCCACCATGACACTTTTCTTCCTTAAAACACATTGATTGGTCGGAGAGACACCTATAAAATAACCCCATCTCATCTGCATTAAAAATGTTGTTGGGCTCACAAGAATCAATTATTTCTCCCACTTCGTATTTCCACTCAGAACAAACGTCGGCCAATACACTCGCACTTTCCCCACTATGCTTCTTAAATTTTATACTGTGCCTTTATTTAAACCTATCAAACCAACCATCACTCGCACGAAAAACTTTAATTCCCATTTTTTCTGCGAAAATGTTTGCTTTTTATCTTAAAATGTTTCCGCCAACTGGTACATTCGAATTCCGTGCTTGCGCAAACCAATTTTTAAATTCTCTTCTAGTTGTGGATACTCACCAGTCTTAAAGCGCTTTACTTTGCTGTCCGATGTCTGGGAGGCGATTTTGTCCTTGTTCTTCAGAATTGATATTATTGTGGAAGGAGGAACGTTATAACGTTTGGACACGTCAATTTGTTTATCACCACCGGCCACGGCAGTAATGATTTCTTTTACACTTATTAGCTCTTTTCGGAGGCATGGCTAAGACCGAACTGACTAACTTTTCACTCGCTCTGCTCCTTCCTACCCTCTCATATATGTTGAACGGACAGCAAGGCGCCTCTTAGTTCTGGGAATCACAGACACATCGCCTCACAGCCTACTAAGCGTCA
Source organism: Clitarchus hookeri (assembly GCA_002778355.1). NCBI lineage: Eukaryota > Metazoa > Arthropoda > Insecta > Phasmatodea > Phasmatidae > Clitarchus > Clitarchus hookeri. The sequence continues at coordinate 25,543 of NQII01002598.1, read as the reverse complement.
TTACCTGCCCTTCAAAACCTCCTACGCCTCTCAGTACCCTTCCTGTCTTTTTACTCTGCACGAATTGCATAAATCTAGAGCTGGTGTACAGTCTAGGGTTAAAAACATTACGAGTTAACGAGATTTTTAAGTTGGAAATAAGAATTATAAGACTTTTAAAATGAGCTCGAACACCAAAATAAATACGTATTATCGAAGGGACCGGAATGCTTTGTTTTTTGTTACGAATTAAAGGGATTTTCTCAAGAGACCGGCAAATTTGCACGAATTAGCGGGATATACGAATAATCGGGATGTCACTGTATCACAAACCATTGTTATTGAAATGGAAAAAATTTGGGTGGAGAGGAAAAGTTATGCCAGTGATAAAACTCTTAATAACATATTATGATTTACAGATAATGTTAGGTTTACTGGATTATTTTATCAAGGGCTGTAAAAACTCTGACCTAACACCTCAATACTACTCAGTAATTTTTTTTTTCAATCAATTTAATATATAATAAGTATAACAACAAACACCAAAAAAATTATAAACTTTACATACAAAAATATGTCCACCACAATTTTTTTTGCTATAATCCACACCCAGTACTCACTCTGCATATTACGGGTATGAAAGTTCATGTATGCAAACAGACTTAAAACACTTCATCCAAAATGACGTATAAAATTATTAACTGCAATATAAAATAGGATTTAAACATGGTTATAGAATCTCATAAGTAAAGATCAAAAGAAATTACACTGAACATGCAATTTATGAAAATGAGATATTTAATTATTGATCCTGCCTCTGACAAATTTGTCTGCAACTGTAAGGGAAATGAAACTTTTTGTATTAAAGTAGAACCCGCTTATAAGGTTCCCATTTAAAGGGTTTTCCCTCCTATAATGCAGGATTTTTATAGCCTGGAATGTTTCTACATAAGAACAATAACAAACATTCCCGGAAATAATGTTTTCATTTTACAGCGAATAATGCAAATTGTGAAGGAAGTGCACTGGGAAAGGAAAAACTCAATGGAAAAGATTCTCAACTTACACTGCTTTTCAAACAAAGTTTGTAGTTTTTATCCCATCAGAAGGGTCAGTCAGACTGCAAAGGGGAGGAGTGAATGCATTTATGGCCGCCTGGGCAGGTAGGCCAGGTAGGCATGGCTGGGGCTGCGGCTGTGGAATGTGATGCCCAGTGGTGGGCGCCCCTTCCCCTCCACACCCATCTGATACTGCCCACCTGTTACTGGTGGTGGCCCGCCCATGGTGATGTGTTTCATGTAGATGTCATGGCCTGCTTTCTTTGTCTCTTCTCTTTCTCACCCCAACCCCCCTCTTCTACACTCTTTTGTTAGGCTAACAAGATGTCATGCCTGACACACACCAGTGGAAGGCAATAGGAGGGTGACAGACCATAACATAACACAAATACAGTGTGGATTTTCTGTCTCGAAAAATTAATGTTTCTGTGCCTTTCTAATTTTGACATGTGTAACGATGTCATAAATTATCACAAATTATCACGTGCCAAGGGTGATTTGGGGGGCGGGGGCAGTTGGTCTGCTGTATATACCACACTACAGCTGATAGTCTTTTTGGTAGAACTTCACACTTTCCTTGTAAGCAGTGAAAGTGGCTCAACTCTCTTGCTCTGAGGCCCTAATACCACCACAATCTAGCAAGTTTACTATCTTGCCTGACATTGACAAGAGTTCTTGGAGAAGGAAAGGGAACAGGCCAAATGTTGATAGGCATCCATTGACATCACCATGCGGTGGTGGTGCCAAAAGGGACTGGATATATGGCTATGATAGTTTTTATAATGTTTGTAGGTATCTAAATGTATAATGATTACTTTCTTACAGTTCTTGATATTTCAGTTTTTCAGCAGTAAGATTAGGATATGTTTTATTCCATTGCTCAGTGTCTCGTAGGCATACATTTTTTTGGCAGTAACAGTACAAACGAGTTGAATATACTTGAAACCTGTAGCCTACTATATATATTTTTTAATCATTCAGCTTTGATTGTTCTTCGAAATTCCTTCGCATGATGCAAGCTTCGCTTCGACTTCACATTTAAAAAACGACCTTCGCACATGCCCAGTTAATATTTATGTAATGAAAATTAATTCAGCCTTGTAACAGTTTTAGTGAAAAATTAAAATGAGTGCCTCTAAGAAAAGACAAACATTTTCATTAGCTGAAAAGTTAATCTTAATCAAGCATGTGGACAGTAATCCCGGTAGAACATGCACAGCAATTCCTCGGAATTTGGAAATCCCAGCGACTACTCTGAACCGAATCATTGATGCAACCAGGAGACAAACTGCCACGAACAATTGTGCTTGTTTTGCATGTACAGTAATCTTTTGCTCGTATACTTATTTTATGATTTTGCAACCAGGAGATAAAATTTCTTAAAAGATTATGTATTTAAAAGAAATATTTGTTTTGTTCATTATGTAAAGTTGTGTGTTTATTACGGTGCATAATTTTATATNTGGGTTTCCCTCTTATAGTGTTTTCCTGCTTATAGTGTCACTTTCTTGTGGACCCCTGAAGAACCTTATAAGAAGGTTCCACTTTACAGTAAAACTGGTTCCTCAATAGAGCAACGCGTTGTGATGCAATGTGTTACGATGAGCTGTGTAGCCAATCAGGATGAAGCAGCAGTCCGTCAATGAGTGTGTTGCGCGTAAAATTCTGTTGTGATTGTCTGCGACAGTCGATGACAGAGAAGAACACAGGTTTGTGTAAGTGGGGAATAAGAACAACAATTTGTTTAGATTTTGAAGACGATTAGCACATTTACACCGACGCTTTAAATCATTTATTAACAGCATCAAAATAATTCTCCTCCATCTTACACGTCTCTCATTCTTGCTGTATGCTACTGCATAGTTTTCATCACACATTGTGTACATATTGCTTTGTTTGTATTTTCTACCAACCTAAAACATATGATTGTAACAGTGAGTGTGTCAATGTTATCATGTTACATTTGTGAGGTCTATAAATGTAATTTTTCCTCTTGAAATAGATAGCAACACCATTTCAGAGTGTGTCTCTTGCAGACTCATCGCTCAATTGTGAAACAGGAAGTATATCTCATTGCCACCCATCATGTTGGCATGCATAGCACTGCAATGATTGAATAAAATATTTTGGTTTGAAATTTATCGACATGGGAACAATGTAATGTAGGTAACATACAATAGGAAACTCATTTGATAAATTTTTCACGTTTATAGCCTTTATAGGTGTTAAAATTTTTTAAATATCTACAAATCTTGTTTTTAGGTATTTATGTAGCCAACCTTTGGAAACAAATAGTGAAACTAAATTCTATTGGTTTAATGATTTATTGAAGGAATCTTATAAAATACTTTTTAACCATTTTCACCTTACTAGAGGTTGAATATTGGGAAAAATCCTGAATTAATTTTTAAGTATACGTCACCATCTTTTGTAAGTAAACTGTGTCATAATATCTTATAGGGTTAATGAGTTATTGAAAAGTTCTCGAAATTACATTTTACTCTTTTTCACCACCTTAGGAGCTGAATCTCAAAAAATCCTAAAACATATTTTTAAGCATTTATATAAGTATTTTAAAGCAAAGAGCATAACAATATCTTATGGGGTTACTGAGCTCTTGAGCCCTTTCCTTTTTTCTCTTCACTCCAGCACACGGTGGCCAAATTATTGTAACATTGTTATATTTCTTTCTCGCATAACATATGCTGGGGCATTGTCAACCTTGCAAGAGGATTCGGCTGCAACAAAAGCAGCAGACAGCCATTGTCCGTGACACCACTGACCAAACAGGTGGTTCTGATGTCCACCTTAATGATAGTGGTGACTGGAGAGCCACAATCTAAAAGAGCAAAAGTAGCTCGTGCAGGTAAGGTGGCTCCTGGTACGTCTGATGGCGCAAACCAGGTTCCCTCCCTTAGAGAGAACTTCACACACAAGGCATTGGCATCATCCTACTCTAGGGGTGCTCCACTTGTAATACTCCCTTCTGGATTTAGACACCCCCTTGACAAATTGGCATGGGGTGATGCATTTATTGTTCTCAATTACCTGGGTAAATCACACCTCTATGGGACAAGTACAACTGTATCAAGAGACCCAAGAGGACAGGTAATGGACCGGGCTTCAACAAGGACACACCAAGCTAATGGAAGTTTAAACGCAACGACTTGTTGCTTAAAATTAAAGCAAAAATTCTAATCTGTATTTGCAGCCCTTCAAATAACAACTCACTGTATTTGGTTTTATTCAACATTTTTGATGTCATATACGCATCAGACACCTGAAAATTACGTTTTTTGAACATTTTAGCTGTAATTTATGAATTGTACAAAATCCTGCACTATTTTTGCGAATTATTATTGTTTTATGTTACATAGTTGCTTTTTACTATGTATTTTATGTGTTTTCGCATATTCAAATACGAATGCATGCAGAGTTGACTAGTCGATTTCTCAGATTTATCACCATAAACAAACACTTGTTTTACTTCCCATCACATGTGTTTACTGCCATAGATAAAATGAGCACAAGTGATGATGCGTCACTTTGAGTGAACATTCTAGTAGATGGCAATGCAAAAGTTTTTTTGCTCACTAGGAAACCCCGCCGTTGCAGTGTTCACGTCTACCAAGCACCACGTTATCTATGGAATTCACGCCAACTAGCTCGCAGAGTTTGTTTATGTTCCTAGCAACATCATGTTTCGTCCAACAATTCTTTAATTTGTACAAAGTGGCGCGGCGGTCAAAAATGTGTTTATATGCATTTACTTATGTAGAATATATTTGTAAATTTAATTATTATGTATTTTAATCTTGTATTCTTCCAGCTAATTGCATTTTTATAATACATATTCTCTATAAATCTGTGCGGTAAAATATGACACATTTTGAAGAAACGAATGTTTTGTCAGCAGGCCTAACGAAAAAAACTGCTGTTGAAAGTTTAGATAGTTCAAAAACATAGGGGGAGATTTCTGTAATTTTTTTTTCTTAGTACAAGGCACTTTTTTTTTTTTTTTTTACACTGCTCATAATTGTGTATAAATTGTTTACATTAGTCTCTTCATGAAACAGTATGTCCTTGCCAGTGCATTGTGACTGTTGTTCCAGATGTATGACCATTGTTCCAGGTGTCAGGCAGAATACAAAATCTTAAGTAAGAAAATGTGAAATTGTTTTGAATGTTGTCTGTTGATAAAGGAACCTAGTGGTTTTATTTTTAAAATGTAGCTGTATATTTCTCTGAGAGTTAGGTATTTTTGCAAAATAAATAACAACTGATAAAAAAACACAGCTTTTCAATACGAATAACACTGCCAATTTCAGGTTTTACGAATAAAGTGACATTTCTGAAATTATGTATGTCTTTATAAAGAGCCAATGAAAAATTGGAGCAATTCTCACGCAGAAACCAGCATTTTTGTAGCACGAAAATAACAGCTATTTTCCAAAAGTAACACATATTTTTGAAAAAAAAAATAACATCAACTTTTTCAGGTCTCTACATACATGTGAAAACTTTTTCTAAACAATATTTTTCCTTAATTATAATAGCCCCTTGTGTATGCTCTCACTTGTCACTAAATAACCCACACACTAGATTATGAAATAAATACCAACTAAAACCAAACTTACAAAAATTAAAACAGTATTCTCACCTCAGCTGCCTCTTCAAATGTTTGTGCATCTGAGATAAAGGACATATTTTAGATGAAAGAATATTTCACGTGCCAATGAATTCAGGATTTAAACTATTACCTTGAAATGGTCAAATTTATCATTCTAAATATAAAACTATTTTAAAAAATTGATAAAAATGAAGATAAACAAACCTATTCTAATGTTGCTGGACTTAAATGCATGAGAAATCTTTAAGGAATTTAAAGTGTACCCTAGATAATAAGAATGCAAGATCCCTGAATTCGGTACACCTGTGTTCTAAATTATTTGTACGCCTTTCTATACTTTCGTTTTATTTAAAAGTATTGTCAGATGCATTTCAGTGCCATTAAAACTGGTGTCTAAATCCAAAGCATTTGTGAATGCCAAGATTTCCTAGCACTTCCACAATTGTGGAAAAAATTACTTTTAGTAGTAAACTGCAATGAAAAATGCCACAATACTGTTTGTAACTGTTAAATAACACAAATACAGTATAATAAAAATTTCTGTACAGCAGATAAACATGTAACGCTGTCCTTTCTGTACCAGGCTGCCAAAACTTACCATAAGTTGACACTTGCTCATTTTATACAGTGCAATAACTTATGTATGGGATACTGGAGTTCAGACTAAATATATTTTAAACGTGCAACAAGATGATAGATGTGGCGCTGGTATGTAAAAGGTAACAAGTTGCCCAGATATTGAGGTGTATTTTCTGAAAGTCTACGTACCAAAATTCTGACTGTAGGGAATATATTGTACTGTTTCCTTTCATTTGCCTAATTNAATTTTCTGAAAGTCTACGTACCAAAATTCTGACTGTAGGGAATATATTGTACTGTTTCCTTTCATTTGCCTAATTCTTGTCTTCTAGTTGTTTATAGTTACCATTCACTATCATCCACCCCATATCTAGATTTACTAAAATCTCCTGCATGTATTGAATATATTCAAGTATGACTTTGTTTCATCATTTTGTACCATAAAAATCAGTCTTCTACAATGTGCTCAGCACATCATCATCGTAACGTGATTTGCTTATACCATTGTCAACAGTCTTGCAGCATCTGGGTTTAAAGGCTTTTATATTTTCCTTAATGATTACTTAAGGTCGCCATTTCAAAAACTTCAAAGTTACTTTTTCAGGCACACAGCAGTCATTACTTCAGCATAATCAAAAATAGCAAACATNCAAGTCATTTCAAAAACTTCAAAGTTACTTTTTCAGGCACACAGCAGTCATTACTTCAGCATAATCAAAAATAGCAAACATCCACTCGATCAATTCAAAACAGTTTTACATATTAAAAGCTAAATGGAATAGAATAAAGCATAGTGGTGACAAGTAGATGTATTTTACCTTCACAACTGAGGATCTAGTGGAGTTCGCACCACTGTTTGGTACTGGTGCAGGCTTTCCATTCGTAGTCGCTAGAGACTGGACTGCTGATATAACAGGCATAGCAGCATTGCCTCCAGGTTTGTTGCCTGCAAACAGAAATTTTTAAAAATAATGTACCTCTTCAGAGAACTACTACTTAATTACTAATATATGTTACAGTAAACCAAAATGTTTCCATATGAAACCCACATGAGCTATGTCAAAAAAATGGGCAAGAGACAAAATGTTATTTTGTGTAATATAACATTACAAAGAACACAATCAAAACCAAAATGACTGACTTGTCTATTTACACACCACAAATACTACAACAGATGGTTTAAATTTAACATGACAAAAAAAAGTTTTATGCTCAAACTTCTAAACACATCCAGTCAACCAATTTTTAGGAAAATACTTTTTTTTTTGACAAATGGTTATAAAGTATAATGCTGTTTATGTTGAATGCCTATAGGTAAAACACCTATCACACTATTTTCATGCTAAATGGTTTTAGGCTGAATACAAACTAAAACTGCACAAATTATTGATATTGCTACGCGCTCGCTGCTTTGTTCCGTGCGAGTGAGCGGAAGTGAAGGATAGAGCAAGGAGCGCGCACCTGTTACACAAAGCATTCCGCCGCGCATACCTCCGCATGGCGGCACACGCTACTGACCTTGGTTGTATTGAGTTTCTGCGTTTATCTGAAGAATATTCTAGAGGTCAAGGCCAGCGAGTATAAATAGCGTATCAGGCCTCTGAGCCAAGAGGAGTTGTTGTAGTAATGAGTGGATGAGTGACTGGAGTTTTGACGACGAGCGAGAGAGGTGACCAGTGAGAGGAATCTCTGTGACTGCAAGCATCTGCGCAGCAAATAGTGTGACTGGCAGGCTAGANCTGGAGTTTTGACGACGAGCGAGAGAGGTGACCAGTGAGAGGAATCTCTGTGACTGCAAGCATCTGCGCAGCAAATAGTGTGACTGGCAGGCTAGAGTATTGGACTGGATGTGTGAGTNAAGGCCAGCGAGTATAAATAGCGTATCAGGCCTCTGAGCCAAGAGGAGTTGTTGTAGTAATGAGTGGATGAGTGACATCTCTGTGACTGCAAGCATCTGCGCAGCAAATAGTGTGACTGGCAGGCTAGAGTATTGGACTGGATGTGTGAGTNCATCTCTGTGACTGCAAGCATCTGCGCAGCAAATAGTGTGACTGGCAGGCTAGAGTATTGGACTGGATGTGTGAGTGAAGACATTACAAATGATGGCAACAGACAGACTGAGAGTATGTTAATGATAAGTATTAGTTAAGTGACTATAACCAAAGAGACATTAAGAAGGATGCTAATTAGAGTTGGAATGGACATTAAATATTGCGCTCACTGAGAAACAAAAAGAGTAATAGTGCAGACAGATTAATGCTGAAAATATCAGCTGTGTGAAAAAATTTAAAAAACTAATATAGTAGTTGTAGTTTTATTAAGACCTCCCTCCATCTCAGATATGTCCCTCTGGCATCTTTTAACAATATACAAAGCCATTAAGGCATGAAAGAAAAAGTAAAACTCATTTCCAGTAACAGAAAATCTGTGTGGTGACAAAAAATGCATAATAAAAAGCAGCATCCACTCCAATGTATTAAACACTTTTAACTTTCACCATATTTAATTAGTTTTCTCAGAAAATTTTAATAAACAGGTAAAGGTCTTAACGCAAACTAACCACTCTTTCTGCCTTTAAAATTGTATTTTTTTTATTTTGAAAGATTGAAATTTGTATTATTTTCTTTAGAATGTACTTTGTAATGACGCAGTATGCTTAAATTTTTGGGACACGGGTGTAAAATTTGTTTGTGTGTATTTATCTTTGGAAAGCTTTGTAATATTTTGTCAGGTTTCAAGTTAAAGCCGCGGTGGCTAGTTTCCCGTGTTTGTTTGTCGAGCAGACGTGTGGACATCTGCCGTTTACGTTGTAACAGCAGTCCGTTTACCGTCTAGTTTCGAAAGTAGTTGTTTTGGTTATGCGGCCGTTGCGGGTACAATAACATGTTGCGAGCGCGGGACACAGCGTAGTTTTGGATGACGCTACTGGCAGATGCCGGAGGCCATGCGCTTATCTTAGGAGAAGGGGGAGATAGGCCTGCCTAATATATACTGGTGGTGCCTATCGCCTAGAAGAGAAAGTCACCAACCGTCGAAGAAGAGGCGTCGGGCGTGAGAAGACGCACCAGCCCGAAAGGGCGTGGGTCGTTAGGGTGCCAGGAGGGAACGAACATCCCTCCTGCCTCAGTAACTTCGTTGTGCGATGTAAGTTTGAGACATTAATAAACCATAAACTACTGTGGCGCTGTTTTCTGCACTAGTCTAACTGATTGTGAAAGTTCGTACTCTGGAAAGTCGTCTGTGCACTGTGAAACTTCAATTATAAATAAAGTATAAAGCAAACTAATCTGGAACTTCTTCTTTTTAATTAATCGGCGTCACCTGGTACTGAGTCTCGTATTCTACCGATGAGCAAGCCGTGGCAACGTAAACATTCCGCTAGGGTAATACTTCCGCAACGTTACAAGATGGCGCCCAACTGTGCGGCTGCATTATCTTAAATACAGTAGTAAATAAGACGGAACATTACAACTTTTAAGGTATAATTTTAGACACCCCACACCAGAAAGGATAAGAGATAGCTTCAGTGCACGATGATAAACCTATAAAATGAAACACTTGAAAGTCCTTATAAATTAATTTTATTGCTCATATAATAAATGCTTGCTCTTTGGCCCACCTGACAGATTATTGAACCACTCCGCAGGTTTAGCATCTACTCAGATGTTACATAATATCAGACCATACAAAAAAAAGTGATTGAACCAAGAACGAGTAACGAGAACTCACTCACTCAAGAACTACAACACTATTGCAAGCTTAACAATCTACCAAGAAACTATAGGCTGTTTGTTCTTGGCAAAATGAGCACTTTTGAAAACCCTGCAAAATTTATATTTTTGGCCTACCTTATATATCTTTCCACCACATGTAAATATAAAAATTGCCATATGCTTTACTTTTCAAACACAATGTTTACATTTCACTGCTCAGATAATTATAGTCTACTGTATTTATCCAATAAATTCATAAGTGAAAAATGTGATTAAATGTATTATAAATACCTGCATTTGCCGGTATTTTTAATGTATTTTTATTATTAGTTTGTGTACATTGGTTTTTTTATTTTTACACAACATACCTCCCTTGTAGTATATTCTCCCAAGTTACACATAAGTGGAATTTTCACTGATTACACTATCAGCTTAAATAATCACTGTCACATACTACCAGTAGAAAATTTGAGCATGGACTGAATTTTCTCCCTTCTTAGGCATGCAACGCTTTTATATAAAATAATTAATTATTTCATTATTTAGCATGTCAAATAACAGACATGTAGCATGAATTGTTGGAAAATATTTTCAAAAACATTTAGGCAAATATTTTACAAGTGAAATGCTTTACAATGACATGAATTGACAACTAATGTCACTATAAATATACTTCCCAGTGTCTGTTCAAACACCATAAACGACTGAATAAATATTAAGCAAACTATAGTCACATGTTATTTAAACTTTTAAATATTCCACATTAAGTTNCCATAAACGACTGAATAAATATTAAGCAAACTATAGTCACATGTTATTTAAACTTTTAAATATTCCACATTAAGTTTTATTCTGTACAAAATTAGTGGCATATGAGGTTCGTTGCTTGCAATAGGCTAAATGCTTTAATATTTACAGGCTGATGTATGCAAATAAATGTGAGTACTTTTAACTCTACAGGAGCACAACAGCACAACACAACAAATATTCAACCGCAGTGTCTTCAAATTACGTCACAATGAATGAATAACTATAGTTACCTTTGACTTGCAAACAGGCACAACAGTAAACAATTTCATGTTGCGTAAGACTCAATTTTTTTCATGGCCAGAAAGTAATGCAGAATACAAAGAAAAGCAGTTATAAACCATGACAGTGCACTATGAAACTATATTATTATGCAAGATCTTTTCCCAGTGTTCTTTATACTGGATCAGTTTTAGTATAGTTTTGTACACGTGTTAAAACTCGTGTTTACTGAAAAGCGAGCGTGAATGAGCATGTGTTCGCTCTAAGTGGACAGCAGATGCCATCTATCATAGAGATTTGAACTTCTAGCACCACTGTTAGGCTTTGCGAATGCATAGCCAGGTTACATTTTTGAGTAATTATGGACCTAAATAAGCCTAACTCGAAACTGCATAGTGTATCTTATAAAACATGAAGGAACTAATATAAATAGTAACTAAGTCACACATTCTTTCAACAAGATGTTAATAAACTGAACTACTTTTAGTTATACGCTGAAAACTTTACACACAGTGAAGCAATAACGTTAATATTAAACTGTACGCAATANAAGCAATAACGTTAATATTAAACTGTACGCAATACCAGGCAGTGATTTCTTCAAAGGTTCTTCTCAAAAGTGCTTACTTTACTGCGAACTGCCTATATCAGGCTATTTGTAAGTAAATGGCAAAAATGCACACTATCTGCAATCAAATCTTCTTGTCTCCTACTGTACAAGAGCAATGGAACCGAAGGTAATACCCACTGAAGGTCACAACAAGAAGCCCCCCACGACGTCTGCCGTGTACTTGCAAGTGTCATGAGATGTTACTGTACTGTGTGTAACATGTTGGAGATACATCATTTAAGAGTCATTGTTTGCACAAGTTCAAACTGGTACATACTGTTAAAGTATCTAGTTTTAAGTGTTAAGTAAAATTCTTTATGATAGCGCCACTCTTCAATTCTTCTATCTCTATGGTTTCTTCTTTGTCACAGTAAAAATAACATTCAAGTTTTTTCTTCTTTGCTTATCTTGTTTAAGTGTGTTGGGTTGTTCATCCAAGACAATGTTTGTCCGATCTTTTATAATAAAATGCTTTTAGTATTCAAAGCATTTTACTTCCATACACTGTGCCAAGATTTTATCATAATGTGGTGAGTGCATGGAGTGTGGACTCAACTTCATACCACAAATTGCATCACTGGTTATGAAAAATTGTGTGTTGATGACCATAGCCTTAAAGATCAGGGAACAATATTCAGATCAAAGGGGAGTGGGAAAATATGCTTTAAAGGGTTGTGTGGAGAAAAATTCAAGCACCACAGTCAGGTAACTTGCCCCAAAAGTTAATTTACAACAATCTACAGCTAAATTGGAAAAGTACAAAAATATTGACAAACTGATACTACACTATCTGGTGGAGCACCACAGACAACAATGCCTAGACACCTGTAATAATCTGAGGTCCTCCTCCACAAAAAGCCCCTACTTCATTGTATCATGATCCGTGATGGAGAATAGATCCTGTACAATAATCACCGGTGAAATAGGTAGTAGTTGGGCACTGGTGAAAAACTCTAATGCTTTTCAAATCCAAGATTGAGGGCATAAATAATGAAGCCATCACCCTCATCTTGTACTGCTCAGAAGTGGAAGGATTCACCACCTAACTTCACATTGAAAAGATTCAGATGCTAAGTGGCCNGTTTGACCTATGACAATTGAATTTGTCATGCTCCTTAACGTTATCACTTCCCCAATACCTCGTGGTTCACTGTCGAACTCACCTAACTATACGACTTTAAGGGGGGCTCGAATTTCAAACTGCTATATCTCCTAAACCGTTTGAGCTACGGCAATGGGACTTGGATGACGTGCTCAGAAGTCCAACAACTTTATGTCATTAAAATGGCAGGTAGCTTTAATCACTTTCCATTTTTTTTTCAAATTTCAGAGTGTAGCATATTTTGAAATTCGTCTCAGCTCACCTACACTTCTTTTGTGGTATCTACCCCATCCGTTCTTTAATAGCGTGTAAGAATTTCTTAGGCTCATTTTTCATACTTTTCCCCCTGATTCACCTGCAATGGAGAGCATGCGGAACCTGCAATNGAGAGCATGCGGAACCTGCAAGTTCGGCAAGTTGCACAGACTCGCAGGTTCAAGTTACGCTGACCGTGGATTCGGCTTCGAGGTTACATTGGCCATAAATTCTGCTTCTATAGGTTACGTCAACATGTTCATGAACACATCACCTGATTCACCCAAGCAGAATAATCCAACCAAGTTCTGCAAGCACGACCCCTGGTATTCTATTAAAGGATCCTGTATGATAATTTTATAAACAGCTGTAAATTTCAGAAGTGCCATCCAAAACACATCACACTCCAAGAATTTCCATTGGCTTATTTTCCAAAGACGTGCTGATGGCCAATGATTCCAATTGATGGGCAGTAGTAAATACATTTCAAATTTTGAATAGAACACTCACCTGCCATTTTGACATTTGAAATTTTTATTTTCATTTAACTGATCTCAACCAGTCAAAAAAAAATGCTTTAATTAATTTTATATTGTATGCAACATTGATTTATGTTCCACATTTTTTCTGGTGTTAATCATAGCAACATTTCCATAGACTTATTTTACTTTTCTGCGCTTATCCTTGACACTATCTCCTGATTTTCCAACAGTACTGTCAAAATCACACGCTACAAAAATGTCTTGACATATGTTTACATTAAATTTTTTCACAGATGCATTCTTGTGTATAAAAAATATATATACCCTAAAACAAATAATTTCACATTTTGACTATTATAATAAACACAACAGAAAATAATAAATATTTCACTGTTACATTAAAATGTGGTCAGACCAAATAAATCAACCTTTCAAAGCAGTTGATTTATCACAATAGTTGAACTAAACATGAGTAATAGCCATACTGACAGTTTAGTTAGCAAAAGAACAATCAGTGCTTGGGCTTTGACACTGGTTACTGCATGATGGCATTCACACTCTACTCGACATTTCCTCCGCTGTGTTGATATCTTTTCAGGAAAGCAGCTTTTGGTGATTTGTGAGATGATTTATCTGATGAAGGTGACTAGCTATTTGGGTTTACAAAGACACAACTTCAGGCTGAAAACTACGATAATTTATTGTTCACAATAACCATACCAAAAGTTTAGATTCACTGATGTGAATTGCTAAAGCTTCATTTCATTTTATTATTCTGGCCTCATGAGGTCCAGTGAATACTAAAGAAATTTTGAGCTGCATTATTAAATTAAAGGAATTTGTGCAGATACAAGTATGATTAATAATGCTTGTTTAAGGATTCTACCTCGTGAGGGGAGTATTGGTGCGAGACAAAAATCAATGAAATGCTACAGGCGACACCGGCCGACACATGTAAAGCAAAATAGCCTTTACATGCAAAGTTGTAAACTCGCATGCAGTATTCCCATCCTACCGCTGGAACTATGGGACTTTAAGCGGTGACCCTAACATTTTATTGGACGCGACACTGTAAATAAGTTCAAACGCTCCTCTATCATAGTTTTGCATGAATCTGGTTTGTGTATTTTGGGAAAAAGCAGTCTGCAAAAGCCATTTTCAGACATGTTGAAGGACATTGAAATATTGTTTCTGATGNTTGTATTTTGGGAAAAAGCAGTCTGCAAAAGCCATTTTCAGACATGTTGAAGGACATTGAAATATTGTTTCTGATGTGCTTGATGTCTCGACAATATCATACACTACTAGTTTTTTTTTTCCGTAGAATAGCGTTTTGGCTGCACGTTTACTGGTTTCCTTTAAAAAAAAAATTAAACACGCCGCAATGGAGTTGAAGTGCAGGTGGGCAGGCCCCATAATGTTTAATTCTTCACTCACAATGTTAAAATTCACAATAAAATGCTTTGATGTTGATCAATGAACTTATATTAGCACTAAAATAAACATGCAATTGTTAAAAACAGTACACAAAGTTGAATTTTGAGTTAAATGACTAAGAACAAATACAGATTCAGGGATAGAAAGAAACTGATCACACACACCACACACCTACTGCCAGGCAGGGTAGGCACGACATTGCTAACTCTTGAATCACAACAATCTTACCTATTATGTGACATATTTTAGAACTAGGATGCCATTTTTAANCGACATTGCTAACTCTTGAATCACAACAATCTTACCTATTATGTGACATATTTTAGAACTAGGATGCCATTTTTAATATACGAAATTACTTCCATCTGTCTTCACGTAACATGATACATTAATGGCATACTTCATTCCTCGGATGCATTATACTGGAGAGGTGGACAATTGCCACTGCAATGTATTGATATTATGCCCATAAAGTTTTTATGCTGTTCTTCAACAGTGGTTCCCAAACATGGTTCTCAAACCTTCATTTTCAATGTAAATACAACTTACGTGAATACAGCAGTGAAATTTCGTTATCTTAAAAAGTTAAACTGTGTATTTTAACTGTGTTTAGCAAAAATTTTAATATATGCAGACATTCAATGGATGTAGAATGAAACATTTTTTGTCAAAACAAAAAATAACCATGTAAAACTATATGTTGAAATACTGAGACATAATTAGACATGCGTCACGATTAACTAATAAATAAAGCGTACAAGTGGGAATCTAAAAGCATTCATGATGTACAGACATAAATAGGATATTAGACAAATATTTCAGCTCAACTACCCAACACAACGAGAAATTTTAAAGTAAACATAAGTTCTTACCAAACTGTTGAGTTAGGTAGATATAAAAACAAGCACTCAAAAATCCATAAATTAAGTTTCAGATAACAGCACGGTAATTAAGAATAAATCCATTAATTAAGTTTCAGATAACAGCACGGTAATTAAGAATTACCTATCATGTACATACAGGGAGCGGCAGAAATAACTCCCGAATTTGCCACCGCCATGGGCTCGGCGCTAGTGGTGGTAGGCGGCCCGNGTTTGACCTATGACAATTGAATTTGTCATGCTCCTTAACGTTATCACTTCCCCAATACCTCGTGGTTCACTGTCGAACTCACCTAACTATACGACTTTAAGGGGGGCTCGAATTTCAAACTGCTATATCTCCTAAACCGTTTGAGCTACGGCAATGGGACTTGGATGACGTGCTCAGAAGTCCAACAACTTTATGTCATTAAAATGGCAGGTAGCTTTAATCACTTTCCATTTTTTTTTCAAATTTCAGAGTGTAGCATATTTTGAAATTCGTCTCAGCTCACCTACACTTCTTTTGTGGTATCTACCCCATCCGTTCTTTAATAGCGTGTAAGAATTTCTTAGGCTCATTTTTCATACTTTTCCCCCTGATTCACCTGCAATGGAGAGCATGCGGAACCTGCAATTTCGGCAAGTTGCACAGACTCGCAGGTTCAAGTTACGCTGACCGTGGATTCGGCTTCGAGGTTACATTGGCCATAAATTCTTCTTCTACAGGTTAAGTCAACATCTTCATGAACACATAACCTGATTCACCCAAGCAGAATAATCCAACATAGTTCTGCAGGCACGACCCCTGGTATTCTATTAAAGGATCCTGTATGATAATTTTATAAACAGCTGTAAATTTCAGAAGTGCCATCCAAAACACATCACACTCCAAGAATTTCCATTGGCTTATTTTCCAAAGACGTGCTGATGACCAATGATCACAATTGATGGGCAGTAACAAATACATTTCAAATTTTGAATAGAACACTCACCTGCCATTTTGACATTTGAAATTTTTATTTTCATTTAACTGATACCAACCAGTCAAAAAAAATGCTTTAATTAATTTTATATTGTATGCAACATTGATTTATGTTCCACATTTTTTCTGGTGTTAATCATAGCAACATTTCCATAGACTTATTTTACTTTTCTGCGCTTATCCTCGACACTATCTCCTGATTTTCCAACAGTACTGTCAAAATCACATGCTCCAAAAATGTCTTGACATCTGTTTACATTAATTTTTTTCACAGATGCATACTTGTGTATAAAAAATATATATACCCTAAAACAAATAATTTCACATTTTGACTATTATGATAAACACTACAGAAAATAATAAATATTTCACTGTTACATTAAAATGTGGTCAGACCAAATAAATCAACCTTTCAAAGCAGTTGATTTATCACAATAGTTGAACTAAACATGAGTAATAGCCATACTGACAGTTTAGTTAGCAAAAGAACAATCAGTGCTTGGGCTTTGACACTGGTTACTGCATGATGGCATTCACACTCTACTCGACATTTCCTCCGCTGTGTTGATATCTTTTCAGGAAAGCAGCTTTTGGTGATTTGTGAGATGATTTATCTGATGAAGGTGACTAGCTATTTGGGTTTACAAAGACACAACTTCAGGCTGAAAACTACGATAATTTATTGTTCACAATAACCATACCAAAAGTTTAGATTCACTGATGTGAATTGCTAAAGCTTCATTTCATTTTATTATTCTGGCCTCATGAGGTCCAGTGAATACTAAAGAAATTTTGAGCTGCATTATTAAATTAAAGGCATTTGTGCAGATACAAGTATGATTAATAATGCTTGTTTAAGGATTCTACCTCGTGAGGGGAGTATTGGTGCGAGACAAAAAATCGATGAAATGCTACAGGCGACACCGGCCGACACATGTAAAGCGAAATAGCCTTTACATGCAAAGTTGTAAACTCGCATGCAGTATTCCCATCCTACCGCTGGAACTGTGGGACTTTAAGCGGTGACCCTAACATTTTATTGGACGCGACACTGTAAATAAGTCCAAACGCTCCTCTATCATAGTATGTTGTATTTTGGGAAAAAGCAGTCTGCAAAAGCCATTTTCAGACATGTTGAAGGACATTGAAATATTGTTTCTGATGTGCTTGATGTCTCGACAATATCATACACTACTAGTTTTTTTTTTCCGTAGAATAGCGTTTTGGCTGCACGTTTACTGGTTTCCTTTAAAAAAAAAATTAAACACGCCGCAATGGAGTTGAAGTGCAGGTGGGCAGGCCCCATAATGTTTAATTCTTCACTCACAATGTTAAAATTCACAATAAAATGCTTTGATGTTGATCAATGAACTTATATTAGCACTAAAATAAACATGCAATTGTTAAAAACAGTACACAAAGTTGAATTTTGAGTTAAATGACTAAGAACAAATACAGATTCAGGGATAGAAAGAAACTGATCACACACACCACACACCTACTGCCAGGCAGGGTAGGCACGACATTGCTAACTCTTGAATCACAACAATCTTACCTATTATGTGACATATTTTAGAACTAGGATGCCATTTTTAAGAATATACGAAATTACTTCCATCTGTCTTCACGTGACATGATACATCAATGGCATACTTCATTCCTCCGATGCATTATGCTGGAGAGGTTGACTATTGCCACTGCAATGTATTGATATTATGCCCATAAAGTTTTTATGCTGTTCTTCAACAGTGGTTCCCAAACATGCTTCTCAAACCTTCATTTTCAATGTAAATACAACTTACGTGAATACAGAAGTGAAATTTTGCTATATTTTAAAAGTTAAACTGTGTATTTTAACTGTGTTTGACAAAAATTTTAATATATGCAGACATTCAATGGATGTAGAATGAAACATTTTTTGTCAAAACAAAAAATAACCATGTAATACTATATGTTGAAATACTGAGACATAATTAGACATGTGTCAAGATTAACTAATAAATAAAGCGTACAAGTGGGAATCTAAAAGCCTTCATGATGTACAGACATAAATAGGATATTAGACAAATATTTCAGCTCAACTACCCAACACAACGAGAAATTTTAAAGTAAACATAAGTTCTCACCAAACTGTTGAGTTAGGTAGATATAAAAACAAGCACTCAAAAATCCACTAATTAAGTTTCAGATAACAGCACGGTAATTAAGAATTACCTATCATGTACATATTAAAAATAATGGCCAAGACCCTACAACCCTGAATCTCATATATATATACACATACGCGCATGCACGTGCTCACACACATTCACGCACGCGTAATATTAAACTTTTGACGGATTTTTCCTCTGAAGTCTTATAGTACCCCTTTAGTATTTTATTAATTATTTGAGTATAGCTAGTCTAGACAAAACTGCAGTAAATTCTGCAACTGTTAAGTGTCATGAGACATTTTTTACAATCTCTAATATATATTTTACTTTTGTGTTTATTAACAATTTGTATGTTTAATGCTAAATATTATGTAATTTTTAATCAGAAATTTTTTTTATGTTAATTTGAAAACATTGAAAACATACCACCAACTTTTATAATTGAAAGTACCACTCTTTGATGTTTGAAAACACAGAAAAATTCATGTGTGTAGTTATGTGCTTTATAACAGTGTGGTTCGATGAATTTTCACGAAACTTGCATAGTCTGACAAATATTACTGTGAAAATATGTTGTAAAAATTTGGTTTGATTCTGTTCCGTCATTGACTGTCCTTACAATTATTTTCATTACTCGTGATGTAACAGCAATGCCCACCATTTGCTAGTGCATAGTTTTGTATGAAATATTGATTTGAGAAATATTTATGCATTGTAATGTTGATAAACTGTAATTCTTAGATCATTTAACGATTGTTTAAAGCATGTTGTCTTCTGTATGAAGGAGTAAATACACCATATTATCCTAAAGCACGCCTTTCTTGTGATACGTATGTACATATAATGAGCGTTCCAGCTTTTCACACTTTTTAAAGGTGAACATTCTAATGACTTGGCATTGTTTTTACAATGGGAAAAAGAATAACATATAACTCTTCTGCTATTCTGTTGACAACCTAAATCAAATACATTTTCTTATGACCCCGGAAGTGTTGACCAAGTTTAAAGGCATTCATTTATATCCAAGCAGAAAAAGAATTGTGAACATCAGTCAATATTCACAAACCAATATTATTTACTTAAATTAACATGTATATGTTAACAGTACTAATTACAATATTTATTATTTTTCATTGTTTAATTAATGAGTATGTAGTTTATATATGAGCCAGCTGGAAGTCGCATGGCAGTTTTTATTTTGATAGGTACGTGGAAAGATATGCAGCAAACAGGCTGAAAGTAGAAACTTAGCAGGGCTTTCAGGAGTGCTCACTTTACAGTGAACAGCCTTTAAAGTGGATGGATTCATAACGCGCACTAAACTCCATGGCCTGGGGCTCCACAGCTGTGGCAAGTGGTGGTTCAGCTGACAGGCCTGTCCCTCAGCCCGAACAAATTGGGACACAAGGCTTTTAGGAGCGCTTCTGAGCCAAGGTCAATTTAGAGGATTACGAACAATGGAGTTCTTGCTAAATGGTTTTTTCTCAGCCCCCTTGACCGTTGTCTAGATAAAGATACTCCAGAATGGAGGCTGTGAATTGCCTGGCTTCGGTCTTGATTACTACCCACTGGTTCCCGGAAAGGAGCATTATCTTGACCAACCCTTATCAGAATTTCACTTTGCTTTTCTACATAATTCATGTATTCACATTAACTACCTTGCAATCACTTCAATGATGACATGCCCACCATTTCGTTCAGTTCAACAGTTGTGGCAATGTCTAACCCAAACTCTGGTCAAACTCTCACCTTCGGAGGCAACAATTCTGAGCCCTGTTACTGCATCACACATACCACCCTGGTTTGAGAACCACTCTTTAAAAACAATTTTCAGAATACATCTCAAAAAATGTAATTGTTATTTATGTCATGATCAATGTAGTTATCTTACTACAGCCACAAATGTATCTACAAACACATCGTGAAACCCTTACATACTTCAATAAATTAAGAAACAAAATATGTGAAAATCACTATAAATGAATGAAATGAGCAAACAATATTTTGATGGCCAGTTTCACCAACACCCCCTAATATTTAAGGGTCACTTAAATCCACTTAAGGATGCAGAATGTTCCTGTAAGTGACCCTTAGACTGCCTTAGGTAGCCCTTAATTTAGGGACCAGAAATCGGGACCTTAAATAGTTAAGGACCCCTTAACCAATAAGAAAGCAAAAAGAAAATGGCTGCTACTGAATAAATTGTGTACAGATAACCACAAATGTGTTATATAGTACTTACTTTCATAATTTCATACTTAGTAAATAAAAATAAGACATTTTATTGTATCACAGTTATTGAAACAGAGTGCAAAGTCCTTATTTGCTGAAATAACCTATGCATTTATTACTAAATACATCTTGAGCTAAAAATGCATTACAGGCACATATTTTGTAGATACTGTGCATTTTCAAGGTATTTACAAGAGGGAAAGCCAATAAATATGTTGAAAAAGAGTATTATTAGGCAGATAACCGACTAATAAAATATACATTTATTGAGTACGCACAAGCCACCAAAGTATTTGAAATAAATAACAAATGTATGCCTTCACAACAACGCAAATGACTCAGTCACATTTTCGTTAAGTTCTGTTAAAGGCATGTAATTTTTACAGCGAAAATGTGTGTCAAACATTTATGTATATGTGTATTGAAACTGGACCCAATATAAAACATTTACACTTGGTTTTACTACATTTGAAAATATCTGGTACAAGCTTTGCATAAATTCAACTTTATTTCCAATCCAAAATATTGTTACGAGAACCCAATTAAAGATGTCGTATAGATGTGATGGCAATTGTATGTAATCAATAAATTTTGGCACTGGGCATCTCTAAATTTTACATGAATATCGGTAATTGTATTCTCAACAATCTATCACAGTTTCAGAAAGTTCAGTTTTGGTTATTGACGAAAGTCAAGATAGAAATTAACTATGCTTTCCTAATGGGAAAATGTACTTTCCTCACAGTGTGTTATTGCTTGAAATATTATCTGCTAAACATTGCATAGTGTGTAAAAGCAACGTCATGAACATAATATTAATGTTCACACAAGTCTGTTTTTTACATCAAAATGAAAATTTTGAAATTGCAACCAAGGTGACTAATGTCATGGAAAAAGTCTAATAACATGTAAATGCCTTTACTAATTTTAACGAAACTTGTACTAAATCTTTAAAACACAGCAGTAACATCAAGCGTAAAACATAAAACCATTCTATTAGCATCTGTAGTAGAAAAATTTGGGATAAAAGGTAGGCCCAGTGTTGCTTTCTGATGGCAATACGATTTTTTAGTAATATTCTTGAACATAATTTATTTAGTGAGGCTTTGCATGGAATACACATTACGTTTAGGGAATACTCAATTAGTGTCTGAACAAGTTAACACGCAATTTCATTAAAATATGTATCTTTAATCTAAATGATTACTTTTTGTGAATATATAAAAAAGTCTCACTTGTGACTAGTCAAAATGACACAGTCGGGGCCTCTATATGAACTGTTGTAACTTTTGCAGCAAACAATCACACTCGGCACTGATTAACAAAATTGCAACACAACACTTCCACGATAATAAAGTAAGTCTTGAAAAATTAACAACTTATCTATTCACATTCATAATTTTAACACAGTAAAAAAATTTGGTATGCATGTAGTTAGTTGAACGAATGGAATACACATTTTTTCGTACATGCAGCGACATCCATTCACATTAATTTTTAATATTTGTCAGGGAAACGTTAAAGCTTATAAAACAAATAATTGGTCAGGAATAATTTGCTCATAACAAAAGTAAACACATTTCAGGGGGAAAAAAAACATATTTTTCCTTTTGTCTGTATTAATTTTCATTGGTTCATTTAGTCACATTGTAACATTGCTGATTTTCAGGGGATGTATTTACCATTTGGCACAGATATTATATATGATTACAGAGTATTTACTTATGTTGCCAAGTAATTTAATATAGTAATTTCCAAAGTCAGCTTTATTATAGCAGTTAACAAAATGCAGTATAATCTTTGGTTATTTTAATAGTTTATTGACATAGAGATCATGTGTAATTATATTTCATTTGTTTCTAGACAATATTCATAATTATAAATTTGGTTGTTATTCTTCATTTCTTCCCTAGAGGGTATTAAATATTGAAGGTTTATTAAACAAATGTGCGAAAGAAAATATACTTGTTGTCTCTTGTCTCACCATCGCTGATTGGCGGAGAGATGTGACATGGTCAGGCGACAGCCAATTGGAGGACAGGTAACAACATCAGCAAGGCAGAAGTAAAATCGAACATAATTTTTTCTAGCAGAAATCATACCACCACCGTAAAAGGCGGACACGTGTGGAAAATTACCATAAAACATGTTATAATAATGAATAAAAATATATGTTAATATTAACGTAACTGATGCAAGATCTTTTTAAATGTTCATGATTAATAATAAGAAACGAGTAAGAGTGATTAATTTTGTTTGAGAAAAGAAAAATAATTTGTTGACTTTGTTGTAAGACGAAGAACGAGATAAAATAAAAAATATTTGAGAAACAGAGAATTTCTAACCTTCTGATTTTAGTTGAAATGTTACAACTGACGACCTGGTGATTATAACTGAAATGTTACAACATGACTCAAACATACCACTACCAACATGAGAATATTTACAACTTGTTTCTTTAGACAACCCCCAGCCAAGTGGCCGTTACAAAAATGAGTTTTATAAAGGTGAGACACTCCAACATCCTTAGGGGCCACCTAAACTTAAGTGCCCCTTTGCTGGCGAACACACACACACGCAAGCGCATGGGTGCGCACACACACGCATGCACACACGCTCACACACACACACATGCTCATGCCCAATACCTATTTTTTTTATGAGAAATCACCTGCTGAAGTTTGTCAGTAGTGTTCAGTTGCTTCCCATATAACAGACACTTGAAAACAGTAACATTATTTTATCCTGCACCTTTAGTTGTACTGCAAAGGGAATATTCCTTGCATTGCCTTTTGTAGCAAACGTGACCTACAAGTAACATTAATCAGTAAACAAAATATCTGAAGCTTAAGTCGTTAAATATAAGTTAGTGCATGTTGAACAAATGTAAGCACTGTAACCACTTGAAGTATCGCTCCCTACTGCTCTAGAAATTGGTCTACTAGAGATACAGCTATAATGTATGCCATATTGATAACCGTGCAGATGATTAATAAGTTCATGGAGGTATAAAAACCAAGACGCTAGCATCTCCCACATTGCATGTCTAATGCAAGTTTCTTTAAAGCGAAGAAACAAGACCTAAGGAAATATGATCTTGGTCACATATCAGAAGAAGGAAAATGAAATCAGGGTTTCACAATATGTGTAGCAGGCCTGNGACTATCGCACCTTTGGGAAGAGGAGTCGGGGCTGTTTCGGAGAGAACCAGCGGAGGATTGCTAAACTGACCTTGGAACTGCATCACACAACTGTAGTTACAGAAGTTGCGAATGGACAGGTCCGACATCGTCAAATGGTACTGTGCAGGAGCCACCACGCTGCACATGTCGCACTTTACCCTGGAAAACACATCCACACAATCACTACAATGAGAAAAAATATTTCTACGACAATTTTCTGCACACACAATCTTTCTCCCCGAAAACATGCACACACACATACAAACTGCAAAATAAATAGTACACAAATATCAATATATTCAACATTACGTATGTCTGAAGTGGGAACAAATTCAGAATACGGATGATAGAAGCATGCATTTTTCAAAGCCTGTAAACAATCTTAAAATGTTTTTATTTTTGGTTTTACACATATAATTATATTCAACTAATAACAAATACTAAAAAATTATTTAAAATGTTAAGACTTCGCATGAAAATTAATATGATTGAAAATACTTAAAAGCAGTCATAAGGTAAATGGTTAAAATAATACCCATACATTCTCCCCTCCCATATTTTATCCTGAAGGTACTAATGAGGGCATGGCTTATTGTGGACGAGTCAAGGTGGTGGTAAAGTAACAAAGGGAAGAAACACACATGCAAACACACAAACTCATTGCTACTTTTGGTTTATACATTCAAGACTCTAAGAAACTTGAAGATGACAAAAAAAATACATCTTTGCTAAAATATACCAAAATGAAATAAATGTTGTAGATGCTGAATCATACTGACAGACAATATTCCTTACTTATTGATCACAAAGGGATATAGGGAATTCAGAAAAACAATGATATAGAATCATAAAGGTCAGATTGTTTTATTTGGCAGTTGGGGTGAGCCACTCAACCAGCTCTCTTATATCTCCTGGCACTGGCTCTATTCTATCGTATGAGTGGTAGCAGTTGGCCTATCTACAGTATACAGGGCATAACTCCTCCCTACTGCCCAGCAAACTAATGGCCAAAGCTAATAGTCGTCCAGATGAGTTCAGAGATTTGGGCAGCTCTTAACAACAAGGTCTTGAGAACCGATGAGGGTGAAAGGAGGTAAGAATGGAGCAGAGCCGGATTGCAAGGGCGGGGAAACTGGAGATCCCCAATAAAACCCGCAGACCAGCGGCGTCGTCCGGCACGATATTCCCACGTGCAAAAAATCCAGGAGTGACCCGACAAGATGATTGAACCCGGTTCACCTTGGTGGGAGGTGAGCA
>NQII01002597.1:242834-332707 GCA_002778355.1 Clitarchus hookeri | reverse complement strand
GAGTCGAGAGATTTGGCCGGCTCTTAACAACGAGGTCTCGAGAGCCGATGAGGGCGGAATGAGGTGAGAATGGAGCAGCGCCGGAATTCAAGGGCAGGAGAAACGGGAGATCCCCGAGAAAACCCACCGACAAGCGGCATCGTCCGCCTAGATTCCCCACTTGCGAAAAACTGGGAGTGATCCGATCGGGGATTGAACCCGATTCACCTTGGTGGGAGGCGAGCAGGCTTATCGCTCAGCCACCGCGGCACCTGGCAGTTACGTGATCTTCAACCAAACGCAGAGCCACTTTTTTTTTCTATCCATCCATCCGTCAGATGTTTACGAAACTGTAACTTTCGACGGACGGACCGATGAGCAACCGCCTTCTGACGACATTCCTTAGACGTGAGTACACACTTTAAAATAAAATGCAAGGCGGTGGATCTGTGTTTATTTATATAGGGTGATAAATTCAGGAATTTTAAGTTGTAAAGAGAATTCAGTATAAATTCTTATCACGTGATAAAATTATTTCCCCAAATCATTTCCTTCATAAGAATGTACTTCTAACCAAAATATATCTCCAGCCAAAGAAAGATCGCGATGTTAAGTTGTCACACTGAAATTTTGCAGTACAGAAGGATTCACGGACGATGGATTGTTATGAATTGCTTTCAACTGACGGACAAAAACACAAACGGATGACTGACTGGCGGATGCAACGGACTATTGTGAGTCCAGCTTTAGCACGTGTGTCTGTCGTGAAGGAATCACGTCCGTCGTTCTGTCGCAGAGAACTTAACAAGGGTTGGTCACCGATAAATTTAACGACTATTACGTATCGTTTTTTCAATGGTTGCAAATATTCGTAAAGTGGCTCGATACCCAGGCTAAGGTCACTTCTACTACAGGTTAGGAAGATCAAAATTAAAAGTTTGGCGTCCAAGCATTTCCGCCACTAGGTAAACGGTAGTGTCGGAAATTTACAAGATTTTCTCTATTTTCTGCGTTAAAAAATAATAGGACAATTGCAATAACTTTAGATAAAAAATAAAATAACTTCGTAACTACGCAAAAATTTTCTCTTTTATTATTTACGTAGCTTAAAATCGTAATGAAAAGTTACCTTTTGGAACACTGCGCATCTAGTGGCGGAAATTTTCCCTATGCAAAACTTTTCCATGACGAAAAACGTTTTGTTCCTAACCTGAGTAGAATAAACCTTACTGAGGCACAATCTGAAAACGCATGCCTCGCCTGTAAAACACTTTGCATCAAAGCTCGTGTGTGTTTTGTCAGGTTATTTTTATCGTGACGAACCTGCAGTCACTGGTTGTAGGTGTTTCTCATTTACATGCTGCACGTTAAATACATTTCTGCGCTATGAATAGGAAATAATGTTTGAGTCAGATAATTCCTATTGAACCGGAGTGATTTTTACGGCTTAGAGACAAATCAGCAAATGCGCTGAAAACTAGGGTAGGGCTCAGTCACTTAAACAGTAAATTGGTTTTCCTTGATATTTATATTTTTAAAAAATTTCAAATTCTTTTTGCAATTTAAACGATTTATAGCTGTATAAGAAAACGCATTTTGTGAACCATTTTTTTTTTGTGAACTCATAAAGAAATGATGTGTGCAGTAGCTATTTATTCATTAATCATCAATAAACCAAATAATGTGAAATGAAAAATATTTAGCTCTGTCTATTTTGACAAATTATTGTGTAGCTACTAAATTTAGTTTTTCCTTGCACACTAAAACATCAGATATTTTCAAATATTGGTATACAATTTTAGAGACTATTTTCCGAAGGAAAGAGAGTTTTACGAAATCACCTTCCTGTCTGTGTAGATGTGTCCCCCTGTCAAATTTGAGCTCGTGCTTCACTTTTCTTCAAATACGGCACACAATTATAACGTAGTAAGAAAACACAGGTTTTATATTTTTTAATCATTCCTGATGCTTATTTTCAAAATGGTGGTTGTTTTAAATTTTTTGTATGATAACTCATTCTTCAGGAAATGTTCAGCTGATTTGAAAATGGATCAGTATTTTTATAGTTATCATGGCCAATATTAAATACAGAAACCTATGTCATTATTGCTCTGCCATTTCGGAAGATCGCACTAAAATTAATAAATATATCACTTCTATCATATCTCGGAACCCCGAAACCTATTCCCACAAAGTATGTCGGAGCCGATGTGGTGTGGTGGTTAGACTACTTGCATCCCACTTAGGTGAACCGGGTTCGATTCCCGGTGGGGTTGCTCCCAGATTTTTGTATGTGGGAATCGTGCCGGACGATGCCGCTGGTCAGCGGTTTTTCTCGGGGACCTTCCGTTTCGCCCGCCCTTTCATTCCGGCGCTCCACTCCACATAATATGTCATACAAGTTGTGTTAGTGTTTAAGCGACCCTAGAAATGTATTATTTTAGTTTAGCTGTCAGTTTGCTCAAAGTGGTGGACATAAAAATATTCCATGTAAAAAAAATAAAGATCCTGTGCCTCACGCAATACTCAAACGATTACCGCCATGGTGTACATGCATGTGGTGCTATAATAGTTCAGAAGTCAAGAAAAATATTTGCAAAACGCCACTCAATTAAAATTTTTTAAATTTATATGCAATGTCTTCCGAAAGATAACATTAAATTTCAACGAAACTTGGTATGCTGGCTGTGCTTTCTCTGAGTATGAAATTCTATGTTTCAAAGTATGTTTTGTCCTCCATTGTATAATATTGCATTACCTGAATAACTGAAAATGATTTCATCGTATCTCAGGAATTACTTAACCGATTGTCGTTAAATTCGACACCGGATTGGTGCTATAGTATGTCACCGTACCCATATATGATTTTAGTAGACGTGCGATTATTTTCAATATACATCTAATTGACATACCAACAGTACTATTTCATAGAGCATGAGTTACAGTATAATTTAATCATTGAGTTACTTACTTTTTTAAATTACTACTTCGTTAAAATTTTTGTTGTATATTTTACCTTTGGGACAATTAAACTCATATGCATCCAGATGATCACGGGAGCTGTTAGGTTATCCGCCAATCAGCACCTGTAACGTAACCTGCTCGTTGCTGCTCGCACCAGTACAAAACCATACAAAACATAGTAGATCCAGTCACAGGCGGCACGTTCCAGAGTAACACGCGACTGATCAGAAACCGAGTTCACTTTCGTCGAAGGGATCGACAGACGCCATAGATACTGTTCTGCTCCCTGCGACCTGGTTACTTTGTGGCTGGTTTGCCCTTGTGGGTTACCAGGCACCGATTGGCAAACGCAGTTCCAACATTTTTTTAGCCAGCGACGCTATTCTGCTGGTGCGTGCGACGGGAGTTCGTGGTATAAGCATCTATTTCGCCTCTGTATTCTTTACTAGTCTGTGCCTGCGCTGTGCGCGCTGCCTGCTTGCTCACGATCGGCGCGCTGCGCATACGCCCGCGGACGACCCGTCAACCAGGAGCGATGTGAGGTCAGTGAGAAGCACATCGCCCTTCGGGAAGGTTATTTTCGAGCAGACCGTGGCTAATGGACGCGCTCCCGATATGCTCTTGACGGATACCTCCGTTGCGCGCGCGTGCTCCGAGCCCGAGGGGAAACAAACAGCAAGGCTGCGGCATCTCCGTCTAGAGCAGACGATGAGAAATGGCCGCGGTATCAGCGTGAATGCCCCCCCCCTCCTTAATCCACCACACATCACTTGTTGGCCGTGCGATCACGTGGGAAGCGTTCAATTCCCCATTCGTCGGCCTTAGAAACACGTACAGCACCCGCGAAGCTCATTGTTTGCCAGATATTGCCACAGAACGCCTAAGAATACAGAGCCAAAAATGGGCGCACACTTCGTGAATCACACACGCGCTCTCCATAAAACCCCCATTTATATATAAGTGTAGAAGGTGTTGCCAAATTACATGTCGAAATTCAAACCACGGCGTCTATGGGCTTATGTAAACAAGAAATCCTGGTAGCAAAATGACCGGAAAATTCATCTCATATTTTAAAATTTAAGTAAACAGCGCAGGGGAGTCCGCCACTTCACGTGCCTGCGTGCACAACAAGTTGCATATCACGAAGGCGAACGGAACTGGCGCGTCGTGTGGAGACCGCCTGTACATAGGCCACCATGACAACACGTCCACTCCCTACGTTGCCACTACTGCTGTTTGTGTGTTGTTGGAAATAATAAAATGCAATCACTTCTGGCAGCCTTTACTACTCAATTGCTAATATCCCGTTGTTCACGTAGTTTGACACAGGTGTACTAACAAACAACCGCCAGCGGCGCCCACGTAACTCAAGTTTATGGCGCCCTAATTGCAGGCGCTCTCCGCTTGGCAAGTCAGTTCCGTTCTCCTTCGTGATATGCAACTTGTTATGAACGACGGTACGTGAAGTTGCGAGCTCCCGGCATTGTTGTGCTAACTTCAAATTCATTTTTAAAATTTTATATAAATTTCCTAACATTTTGCTGCTAAAATTTATTTTTTATTATCCCGTAGATACCGTGTTTTTTTTAATTTCGACATGTATTTTAAATTATATATATACACACACAAATTCATAGATATTCGGCCTCTCCATCGCTTTGACCACTCAATCGGTGGAAGAGAAGGTTCACACCTGTCATCTCAGGTGCTTCCGACTCCTACCTGTGTTGGCCAGATCCAAAGACCCTAACCTGATACACAAAATGCACATGGTCGCCCTCTTCAGTTATGGTAGATACAACCAGAAACGATGCACATTCAGGAGCTGTTGCATGCGTCGTATTTACACGTCACGCTCGAGAATACTAATAATACGCAAACGAGCAATGTTCTGAATTGTAACTCATGTCCTGTAATGATTGAGCGATAGCGTTTCAGATCTTTTGGAATTCTAGGTAATACATATTACTATATACTAATTTTATATAAATTTAAGTCGAGGGTATTTTAAATAAACGTTTTTGAGAACTTCGTGGTTTTGAGGGATGGTCAACAACTTGCAGTAAAAAGTAACCATTAAAGACGTTTATAAATTATTACTACAAGATTCTTAGACCTGTAGAGCAGACCGAATAGATCATACATGTTTGGAAACGTATACCATACCACAATAAAAACAACATCAAATCAAGTGTTTAAATCTTCCACGTCTGGTGGGTGAAAGAGAGTTGCTGACGTAAACTCCAAAATCGAACATAAAGATTTTCCAAATATTTTCATTGTTTCATTATTGTTTTACACAGTTCCTGTTTTTTTTCGGCATTACTTCTGATCTACTACAAGAACTTGTCGACGTAGCACACTCCAACTTCTTTGCAAACATGTTATTTTACAATATCGTGATCGTTATTGGTCGAGTGAAATGAGGATAGTATGTTCATACATGCATGAAAACCAGTTATGAAAGAAAACTGTCTGACATGTGTACAGTAAGTTTAATTCTAGAAAACAGTCAACATTTTCCCTCTATAAACCGTCGTTTTTAATAATAAGTGATGGAGTTCGCTCATTACTAAAAACTGAACAATTGGCGAACTTATTTCAGGACAAGTTATAATTCAAAACCCCTTGTATCTCTGTTACTTCTTATTGGCTAATGCGTTATTNTGCAATTGGCTAATGCGTTATTTGATATTTCATTGAGAACTCTATGTAAATTATGAAAGTGCAGCATAATTCAGATCCAACCATCGCCTTTCACCGAGAGCGTAAACAACCAATGGGCAATTTATGTAGACCATTCTGGGTCACTTCCAACTTTTCTGAAGCCCTGACAAAATTCGCCCCATGCGCACAAAGCTTAACAAAGTCTAGAAAATGACACCAAAGTTACAAACGCACCGCATTTGTGCGCACTACATTTTATAATATTTTACACTATAACCATTTTTTACTAGACTTTACCAACACACCTATTTTCTCCCTGTTTTATTCATATTAATTCCAAATGAAATATTATTATTTATAGAAAAAATATAGATTAAGTAAAAGTTCAATTCAGCCAAAAATAAAATACATTTGTGTTAACAAAGTATAAAACGCTTGTAATTCATGACATGCCTAGGAGACAATCAAACACGTCATACATGGGGTGATTTTACAAAGGTTTGTGTAAAAAAGTGTGAAGAAACCGCGAATAGATTATAAACAACAAACGATAAGTTTATATCTGCTTTATTGTACAGCAGGCTGTGAAGTTTAGCGTACAGGCCGTTGAACTCACTAATTTTTCAGGCCTCTACTTATTTCAGAGGAAAGGCCACGTCATTTTTGTTCCGTGTACTTACTTTGCGATCTCACGTTGTCACTTCTGTATTATGGTATATTTGCCGTATCTTCACACGTTCTGAATCAAAACTTTGTAAAATCACCGCATGTGTCACGTGTTTGCTTGTTTCTTAAATGTATCGTGTTTCACAAGCGTTTTACACTTCGGTTAGCATTTAAGTACCTTAATTTTAGTTAAATTGAAGTTTCAAACGTATTAACAAATTGCAATATTATAATTATTACTAATACGAATAAAAACAGAGATAATATAGGTGTGCTGGTAATGCCTAGTAATAAATAGTTTTATTTCCAAAATATTATTACGTGTCGCTGGTTTGCATCACTTCCCTTGGCCCGAGCTAGCAAGCCAAGGAGTGTGTGGAGAAGAGAGTAGTAATGTGTGACGCCGGTGGAGTTTACAAAGGCCAGCTTGCGAAGGCCAGCTGCCGTGTGCCGCCGCGATCAGCCTATGGCGGCTCGCGCGCTCCTGACCTTCAGCAGATTGAATTTCCGCTGTTATCTACGAAATGATGTTCTGGCTATTGCCGTAGCCTCTCTCAGCTTGACTCGGGGTGCGGGGAAGCTTCCAGATAAGGGCGACTGATACTATTTAAGCGCGACGGGCCTCCGAACCGACAATTTTTTTCTGAGAGTTAGTAGTTTGGGGGGTTGTGCAACCTTAGGCGACGGGTGTGCGAAGACGAGCGAAACGACGAGCCAGTGAAGCGTCGAGAGGGTGCGAAAGGGACCAGCAAGGGTGAAGTCTGCTAACTGCAAGCATCGGTGCGGTGGAGATTGGCAGGCGGGACTATTGCACTGGATGCGCGAGTGTAAGACATTTCTAAGTATGGCAACAGACAGACTGAACATGTGTAAACAATGAGTGTGAATTAAGTGACTATAACCAAATAGAGACATTGAGAAGGACTTTTAAATTAGAATTGAGATTGTCAGTAAATATTGCGCTCCATGAGAATAGTAAGAGTAATAGTTGATATAAATAATTTAATGTTGTAAATAATTGATGTGTGAAAAAATTAAAGTCACATTTAGTTATTTTATTTTTAATAAGACCTCCGTCCCTCGCGAACTCGATTACGCCCCCTCTGGTATCTTGTAGCAATATTATTTAAGTGGGAGCGCGAGAATGCGGTGCGTTGGCCCCATTTCTAGACTTAGTTACGCTTTGTTAGCACGAGGCGGAGGAAGATACTGAAAGCAGAACTTTAGCAGGTCTTCAGGAAAGTTGGAAGCAACCGTGAATGGACTATACGGGCCCAGTCTGTGGGTGTGGCGGCCGGCTATTCTGCGTCGCTGCGCAAGAAGCTGCAGGCTGTCATGACGCGCGGAGGCCGGCGGCCCATCACTCACTCCACAACAAGCAGCCGCGCGAGAGAGAGTGAGAGGGGGGAAAGGGGAGGGGCAGTGGTTGTAAATAATCCACATCGCGAATTTTCAAACACACGTCTCTCCCCGCCTCGGCTGAAGGCCAGCGGGACCACCGAGATGAGGCTGCATGCGCCCCTATATCTTCCTCTCTCTCTCTCTCTCTCTCGCTCTCTCTATCTCTCTCTCTCTTTCTATATACTTCTTCTTCTTAGTTTCACCTGTATTTCTCACTGCCCCGCCATTTTGCATCACCGGCACGCTACTCCCTCAGCGCGGGGGAAGTACAAGCCCTTGTGAGAGCTCTTGTCCTCCCATTCGTTTAGCATATCTAGAGCCCAGGTTGGGGACAGCTAGCCCATCCCACCTGGCTATTGATCTAATTGTTAATCTGTGGCAAGCCAGCAGTCTGTTTTGTTGAAGGACCCCTGAGTAACGCCAGGGAACCCGGTACCCATAACTGTTTCCTCTCCTTCCCTGCCTGCGGGGGGAAAGAAGAGGAATGGTTCCTAAAAACCAGGAATTTTAAAATGCAGGGCTTGTTAAGAACCACTGCGAAGACCGGAGTACTTCGTTGCGGTTTTGGTTTTGTTAAAACGGATTCTAACCCGAAATATTGCAGTTTGTCTGGAAGGTGGTCGAGGAGGCAAGGCCTGCAACAATTACGATAAATAAAATAATTAATGTACATATATTTGTACACTGTTGTTGATTCTAAGTTAGCGGAAATTAATAACGAATTGATTTTAATTTTAGTTGTATGTAATAAAATATGTAAATAAAATATTACATTTAAAATGTATACATAATATAAAATATTTGTAGTCATGTTGTGTTTGAACTTATATTGTTTTTTATGTCGTTTGAATTTAACATTAGTTAGTCGGAACCTACTGTGAACAGTAGCGATAGTTATTCCTTATATTCCTTCATATGTTTGGTTGAATCTACTGGTTTTTGGAGTTGGTATTGTGTACATTCCAGCAATATGGCGTCGTTGACCAGTGACATGTCGGAACGCAGTTTGCCAATCCGCACCATGGATAAGTGTGTCCAACAAAATCTTTGATCGCTGCAAATAAAATCTTTGTTCAAAATATATCGTACGTAACTAAAAATATTATTTTGTTGACTAATTGTAACTAAATATTTCCTTACACTAAAAAAATTTTAAGCACACTGAAACAACAAAATATTTGTTTGACAAGAACAAAGTAGTTTTAAATAAATAATTTGACTTTGTGAACAAAGTTCATTCATTTGGAGGAACTGGGGCTTGGTTGCACNTCATTCATTTGGAGGAACTGGGGCTTGGTTGCACCAAAAAGATAACATTTACCTGGAACAAACCCCTCACAAACCGATATATTTGGAATACTGAAATAATTTATTTTTCTCACTTTAACTACTCGCCAGATGGCAGCCCATCCAATAGGTAATTTCGATTTGAGCGTATCATCATCTTTTTAAAAACAAATATTGTTAACAAGCTCTTAAAATGATTCAAGACAACATAATTCACCTTATTTTCTTTAAATGTTGTAACACAGGCACGAATTGGGCGTTGTGGTTCTTTTGGTGTGGGCGAACTCATTCGCTGATTGGATGCGCGAGGCACGGGTAACGGACTTCGTGTCTGATTGGCGACTGCATGCTGAGGAAGATCCCATATCCGGCTCTCGGGCGTGGTGATGGCCAGGGAGGCCATTTTGCTGGCGCGTGCGACTGGAGTTCGCGATGTAAGCGGCTGTTTAACATCTGTATGCTCAAGTTCTCTGTGATCTCACTCTGCCATTCCTTCACTCCCTCCTGTCCCCCTCGAGTTTCTTCCACCGCGTCCTCTACTCCGACCCGTGGCGTCCTTATCTGGTGCGCAATGTGGGGCAAGACTATTTGGCGCCCAACGTGTGGACACGTATACCTCACGTGGGACGGAGATATTCTGCCCGAGCGCACACGTTTTCTTGTCTTTCTTCTCCCGCACTCTCGAATTAAGACCTTCTATTCACTCTTTTTTCTATTTATTTTTTTTTTCCCCAAGTTTAATGTCCGACATGAACTGAAAATGCACCCAAGGTCAAAAATTCTTACGTTGATATGAAAGGGCATGCGGGTTTCTAGGGAAAAGGTAATCTCTGTCTGCACTTAATGCGTTTTAATTTAACCACATTTCTTAATTTAGTTACAGATACGTGATAAACAGGTGCGCTTTGTCCCAGCGTTTTTAATGAAGGTAAAACTGATGGTAAATGTAAAAAATAAGTCATTAAAGAGTACTCGAATTTTTTAAAAATATTTTCGTTGAAATGTTTTCACATAAGTACAGATATAACGAAGAAAAGATAAATTATATATGTGATCTCAAAATCACTCATGTGTACCCTATTTTATAAACACATCTATTTCTAATACGTGTTCGTATTANTATATATGTGATCTCAAAATCACTCATGTGTACCCTATTTTATAAACACATCTATTTCTAATACGTGTTCGTATTAGAAAATAGGTCGTTCCGATCTGACAACCAGCGACCAGCAAAACCTCATATTATTAACTGCTGACTTCTCTTTCCGCNTAAAATAGGTCGTTCCGATCTGACAACCAGCGACCAGCAAAACCTCATATTATTAACTGCTGACTTCTCTTTCCGCAGCTGCCATAGGAATCCAAAAATAACCCTAACCATAAACCAGTAAACCTCACTCAGAGCTATTTTTATCTTCGATGTACCAAGTTAGAATCTTAATCTATTCCATCTTACTTAACAGATAGATTTTACATAGCCTATGTCGTCTTGTCTAACCCACTCTATATTAACATCAGAATTGTTTTCCTTCTGTGTATGTCTGTTTAGCAACGTTCATCACATATTTGGCCTGTATATGTTTACATACAACGTAACCTAAATTACACTCGTCCCTTTTTTATAGAATATACAATTAATTGACAAAATGTATTTAACGAANCATACAACGTAACCTAAATTACACTCGTCCCTTTTTTATAGAATATACAATTAATTGACAAAATGTATTTAACGAAACTTGATTTCATATTTTGGTTGTTTTTCATGCATTCAGTTCTTTGTTTTATGTATTCTTTTCCATTAGAAAATATATTCAAAATTGTTTGCTTTCCTTTCCCCTTAAGTAAACCGTTCGGAATTGCTTGTGCATGTTTTATTAAAGTGCGCAGTTCGCTTCTTAAATATTACAATGCCACGCNCGTAAACCGTTCGGAATTGCTTGTGCATGTTTTATTAAAGTGCGCAGTTCGCTTCTTAAATATTACAATGCCACGCATGTACTGTCATTGCAACTAAGTCCTTGCTGAGATTACCAAAAATGTTTTATGATCTATTCTGCCTCATCTACAAGTCTAATAATTTTGTAATAAGGATTTATAAACGTCTTGTATAGTTACTTTTTACTGAAAGTTGTTGACCATCCCTTTCAATTTCAAGGTTCTCAAACACGCTGGCTTAACATACCCCTGACATGAAGTAATATCAGATTAGTACTTCATTGTAACAGGTCTTACGTATAATTCAAAAATGTCTGAAGTGCTATCGTTCAACCATTACAATTTGATGCTTTGCTATACTTCACTGGCATGTACGTTTGTGAGGAGAAATGATTTTCTCAACTGCTGTTGTCACAGTCAGAAGGCACTCTTCTGTTAAATTGGGCCAGGTAGAATGAAGCCAGCCGAGAACTGTTTACTATTGGTTGGGAGTCCTCCTGTGCGTCTCAATAAGTCCGAGGTCCAATGACATTTTAATAACAAATATGTGCTCTTAGGGTGACTAACTTACTGTCGAACCGTAGCGAGTAATCACAAATTAGGTCAAGTACACAGATATGAAATGGCGTGGCGGTTCCGTTTGTGTGGGCGTACCCATTCTCTGATTGGCTGCGCGAACCTCTGCGATCGGGTCTTGTGTCTGACTGGCCACCGCGCGCTGCGGAACACTCGCTATTGGCTGGGCTGCCCGCCGGCGAGCTGTTTACCAGGCGTTGATTAGCGAACTTCGTTCCGACATGTTGCTGGAGTGTGCGATTGGAGTGAGTGAATGAGTGAAGAGATTTGTGCTGCTCTTAACAGCGAGGTCTTGAGAGCCGATCAGGGGGAAGTGAAGTGAGTGTGTAGCAGCACCGTAATGAAGGGGCGGGGGGAACGGGAGATCCCCAAGGAAACCCGCCGACCAGCGGCATCATCGTCCTGCACGACTCCCACTTGCGAAAATCCAGAGTGAACCGGGGCCGGGTATTAAACCCGGTTCGCCTTGGTGGGAGGCGAGCAGTCTAACCGCTCAGCCACCGTGGCCCCTCTGTGAGGGGCTGGAGCTCGCTGAATAATTGCCTGTTTTTTTTATGCATTGTTCAGAGCCCGTGTCACCCACCATATTTATTTTTTATTTATATCTTTCTGATTAAAATTTAGTAGGATTTATTGAAAAATGCGACAATGGAAGATTAACGAATTACCTTGCCCATAATTACGAACATAACAGATAAACTATTAAATCATATTTATCCAAAAATTAACTTAATGCGCAATTTTATATTTTATTTCATTATCACCTTATAATGACAACCAGCGAACACCTATTAATGGTCAGGTTCAAGAATTTGCACAGAACCATGAAATGTAATGCTTCTATAGTAAAACATTTTCTGTAATGACCTTGACTCTTCTGTTATAACACCAAAACGAATAATTTCTGTATAAGGGATGATACAGCCTGCCTATATCTTTTTTCTCCTTTGATAGCCGAGAAGCGCGGGAGCTATAAGGATTAACTGGCGCGCGCTACAAGAGCGCCATCGCCGATACGAGCAGGGCTCTGAACTGGCGTGCAGTGTTCTTGTAGTGCTGCGTGTATCTACGGAACTTGCAGTGGTGAGACTATAATTTTATTTATGATAAGTCTGTAGTAAAGTTCAACACAGACTCCTATCGTAGTTTGGCTCGTTTCCGTGCGTATGTTTTAAGATACGGCAGTCTGAAAAAGCCGTTTTTAACTACATGGAGGGCTCCAAAATAATATTCACAGCATGCGTGGTAACTTTTAAGTACCACTCTCTCTTCGTCTGGAGTACGATACTTTTTCTTAGGTAAACACACTGGGGTAACGTTTAATAGTTTCGTCAAAAAACAAGGATTCCAAACACTCTGCCGCCCAGTTGAGGCGCAAAGAAGGCGGAACCCTTAAGTACTCTATGACGTAATGATGGGTATATCAGAAAGCTCCTAGGAACCGGTTGTTCTTCGGATCAACATTTTTAGGCATGAAGAGGGTTGTTTGAATTTCGTATCGTTATATGTGTAGAAGAAGATGTTTGCATGTTCAAGAATTTATGTTTGAAATGTTCTCGGTCGAGTCATCAGTGCGTCCTGCTTGGTTTGCGTCGAGAGGACGTGGAATGGTAGCGCTTGATTGACGTTAGACGTGCGCTGGCAGATATCCTCAGCGGGATGCNTTGCGTCGAGAGGACGTGGAATGGTAGCGCTTGATTGACGTTAGACGTGCGCTGGCAGATATCCTCAGCGGGATGCGGCATTCCAACGTGAATTGTTTAACATCGTCCACGGTTGTTTGTTGACGCCGAGAATGTCAGTGTGGCGTGTTTGAATAAGACAAATATAAATTTCTGTGGCGTGTTTTGAGATACATACACACTCGTGTGTATGCGTCTATATGGCGTCTAAAATATATTTCACGAGATTTTCTCCGTCGGAGTCGTGCGAAATTTCTGTCTGATCTGTGCTACTAAAGTCAGTAAGTCATTGCCCACGCACCATACGTTGCTGACTAGAACCCCGCGTGGAGTACGCGTACATCTGCAAGATTAGCCTACTCGCAATCACAAGCGTAGGTAAGTACGAATAACAAGTTGAAATCAAAAGTAATTTGCATGTTAGTGCAAAATTATCACGATTCAAACAAATCTCAGACACATAAAATACACGTTACTTTTTTATTTTCTTTTTTGCTAGTTTAAACAAGAATGCGCCGTTTATAAAATGCATAAGTTCTAAAATAAGTATATGAATAAAGTTATTAAATAGCTTAACAAATGTAATTTGAAAAGAAAAAAAAGTGTTATATCTCGTAAACATGCCATCTGTTTTTTCTACAAATACCAAAAATAAAATAATTTGATTATATCGGGTAAATTCATTTTTCTTTCATGTCATTATGTTTATCATTTATACGTTTACGACGCTTCTCTCTTAATAAACAGTTACATTTTATTCCAACGCGTAAATAATTTTTTAATTCATCTAAGTCATTTTCTTTCACAAACGCTGTCTGTCTTTCGACATTCAAAATACTAAAGAACAACGTTGATTTGGATTCCGGAAGAAACATTTAACTTCTTAATATACGACTCTAAAATTATTTATTTAGAAATGTTTATCAAGGTATTGTGGATTTCACTGCCTTATGTTCCAAAATGATAATGAAATCCTTTTTCTTTACATACTTTTAAAAATTGCATGCCACGATTCGTAAAACGTTGAGCACGATGCCTTAATCACACAGTACTTAGTAACAAGGATGTGAAATAGCCGCTTATACCGTGAACTCAAGCCACACACGCCACCAAAAAATCGTCACTAACCAGCAAAATTTCTGAACGCCGTTCACCAATAAGCGCCTGGTAACCTACCTGCCAGCCGGCCACCCGACCAATAGGGAATTTTTCACAGCTAGTAGTAGCCAATCAGACATGATTCCGAACTGCGAAAATCCGGGAGCGACCCGACTAGGGATTGAACCCGATTCGCCATGGTGGAAGGGGAGTGGGCTAACCGCTCAGCCACAGCAGCCCCAATCAAATAATGGGCACGGGCACTTGAAAGGAACCGACTTGCCGTTTGATCTCTGTGTAGTTATCTACTCTGTGCCGGTATGCTGTTTTGGAAATAATTTATAAACTTCTCACGTATAGCATATCTACACCCGTATACATAATTTTGTTAGCTTGATAGGTAAGGAACACGCATAAGATTAAAAATATATTCTAAGCACACAATAGGCAGGTGTACATCAGTTAAACGGCTTGGAAATCTTTCGATAAATGCGTAACTACTTGCCAACATGACGCGCGAGACTCCGGGCGTATGTGTGCCTTGTGTGTGACCCACCACTGCATATGGCAAAAGATTCACTACTGGTTGGTCAGCCACTTGCCAAGTAAGTTACTAGGCGCTGATTGGCGAACAGCGTCGCGCGTGTTACTGGCACATGATATTTAAGAATACGGACGAGAAAAAAAACCGCTCATTTCGCGAACTTCAGCATCACACGCCAGCAAAATGGCTCCACTTGCCAGAAAAATGTCGGAATGTCGTTCGCCAATCAGCGCATGGTCCCCTACTTGCCTGCCGACAGTCTAACCAATGGGGAATCTTTCGCCACATGCAGTAGTCTCGTTCCCAGAGCCTCGCGAAGCCAGTCGAGATATTTTCTACGCCCACATCAAAAGGACCGCCATGTTATTTCGTCGCTGTGAACTTATTTACTCAGTGTTTTGCGAAGTGTTGATTTTTTTTTTTTTTACTGGATTTTGTATCTTTACGGGAGCGCGTCCTCACTTTTTTCGTCACAGAGTGTACCAGTCAATAAACTGCTGCAGTGGCATGCCACGCTTTATAAGTCTGACACGCACTACCTCCTGCCCCTTCAACGCCCTCTGTCTCGTTTCCCCCGCCAGGATCCCATAATTTGCCGCATCGCATGTTGTTGGTGCGGCGCCACAAGTCTCCACTTGCGAGCGCGCTAAGCCGCACAAGAACGCCCGCAGCTTAAGTTGCTGTTCACGTGGTAAACTGAGCACTTTTCAAAACCCTGCTTCAGATATACTCGTATGCATGCTGTGTACTCGTCCGCCATACGTCATGTTAACACTTCCGTGGACCTAATCACTTTATTCATACGGCAGTGAAGTAAGTATTTAAATTATTAGAAAAATAAATATTCTACAAATTTGCTCATTCTTACACTTATATGCATTAAAAGAAGAAAGTAAAAGAAATAATTATAGCATTCACTTAATGTTAAGCTAACACTTTTAATTCAACTTTGCGACATGATACTACTTTCCCTTCGTCGTTACCAATTTTACTGGGTGCATGCCAGTCGATGTACCCGTTGGAATATGTGCCGGTAGGGTCAGTGGCATTTCTGCAAAGGTTGATTTCCAAAGTTCTAAATAAAAAAAACCTGTGAAAAGCCTATACAGGCTTTAGTTCAGTGGGGGAAAAAATATTATTTTGATTCAACATTCTGAACACGGTGCTCGTATGCCATATGGGTATCGCTTTATTAATATTTGTTCTCTTATAAAACCTACTACATCATTTTTCCTAATGTTATTCGTTAGCCTGGTAAATGAACATACGATGAAAATATGCACTCCAATATACAGAAACTGCTTTATCACAGAATGCGTGACTGATAATGATGAAATAATATGCACTATCCACTACAATAGCACAGATTGCTTAAGAATACAGAGGTGAAACAGGTTCTTATACCTCCAACTCCGGCCGCAAACGCCAGCAACATGACGTCACTAGCCAGCAACATGACGTCACTAGCCAGCAACGTGACGTCAATAGCCAGCAACATTACATCACTAGCCAGCAACATGACGTCACTAGCAAGCAACATGACGTCACTAGTAAGCAACATGACGTCACTAGCCAGCAACATGACGGCACTAGCCAGTAACATGACATCACTAGCCAGCAACATGGCATCACTAGCCAGCAACATGACGTCACTAGCAAGCAACATGACGTCACTAGCAGGCAACATGACGTCACTAGCCAGCAACATGACGTCACTATCCAGCAACATGACGTCACTAGCCAGCAGCATGACGTCACTAGCCAGCAGCATGTCTGAACAACGTTCGCCAATCAGCGCCCGGTATCCCACATGCCAGGAGGCTGGACAGATAGTAAGGAATCTTTCGCAGCACTCAGCAGCCAATCAGACACAATGCCCGTTCCTAGAGTCGCGCACAGCCAATCGTAGGATGGGTACACCAACGTGAAAGGAACCGCCACGCCATTTCGGCGTCTCTGTGCACTTATTTACTTTGTTATGATAGATAATGTTATTGGTGCACTTGAAGATGGACATGACATCTAACACGCCAGACCAGTAACAGACATTTGTAAGCCCGACTGTTAAGTTCTGTGTGGACAAGGGAAGTAAAGACATAGCGAAAGCAAACTGCGACACGCAGTACAACGTTCTTCTCTCCACTGGAGCATATGCACGTTTCGTATCTAGCCTGTTGGAGGAAATGAAACCGCTATGGTACGTCGCCAAGATTTCAAAGGGTTGATTGGTCTTGTTGATAATTCTTTAAGGAAAAAAGTTTTATTTCCCATGTACCAAGCACCGTTCAATTTTTATAAATTAAATTTCATCACTTTTCCATAAGCTGAAATAATTAAGATCTCATCATTTATGAACAAAAACCGCCGTAACCAAACTTGAACGTACACTGTGCAGTTTAAAGCCCCATAGGCCCTAGAGAAAATAATTTTGTTGGACACCTTTCCTACCTTAATGCCACCTTTTCCAACCGTCTACATTCCTTGGAAAAAAAAGAAAGAAACTTCAAAGACCGTGCGTTTTTGGTATTTCTGTATACTGTTATGTGAATAACAAAACAAGTAGATAAGTTTTAACGAATTTCTTTTTTTATGTTTATATAAGTTTATTTTAAGACAGCTTAATTTCCTTCCAGTTATGCACAGTATTTTTTCAAAGGTGAAACGAACAATGAACACACATCTGCAACACGTATTTTGAACTGAAAATCGGTAGGGAAGAACTTTAAAGAAAATTCTAAGCAGAGCTAGGCCTCCTGGCTCTCAGGCCACGAGAANGATCCTATAACTCGTCCCTTCGGTGGTCCTGGGCGTACGCCTCGCAGAGTTAAAGAGTTAGTTAAAACGTTGCTAACAGGATAAAGCTGATAAGCGACGAATCGAAGTGAGAGCTGCGTGCCCCGAGTAACTTTTGTGCTCGAAGCACAGCTTAGTTGCGTGTGATTCTGCCAAAAAAAACTGGCTTACGTGCAGGAACATACGTACCACTACACAACTACCGTACTCGTACTCATAATTTTATTTTCAGTTTGTGTTACTGGAGGCGTTCTTAATCCCTTTTACCTTCGGGTGTTGCAAAAAAAGAAATGTATGGCGTGCGTAGTACTTACATATTCCTTACAACAACTTACACTTTGGGACGTATTGAAGGGATTTCAGTAGGTCCACGGCACAAGAGGCAACCAATTATAAATCAGTTGGCGTGTCAGCAATAGCCAATAGCATTACCTAGGGAAAGGCGTTGTCTGTTTTGGTGCTAGCTTCTGGACTTGTACAGCCACGACCATGACTACGCCTATTCTGCAACATGTCACACGTGAATGAGTATACTTGGGCTAATATGTAAAGGGGTTATTCATGGCTTAATTATTCAGCGTTAAAAGTGGTTGTGCGCCATCACAAACCAAAACTTCGTGAAAAAAAAACATTTCAATTATTTTTATGACGTAGACTACTAAAAGAGAGGTAGCGAGTTGCGCATTTCTTTAAAATGTATTTATTTACTGTACACAAAGTACAAAATTTTGTATTATAAAATTGGGTGTTGTAATCAAAAGTCTTTGACACATCCATTCTTCGAAAACTTGTAAAGCAAGTGTCGTCCTCATTAGAGCAGCAATAGCCAGTAAGCCATAAACGACCTTCGCAATACGCAAAATTTTTCCATAAATGGGGAATGAAATGTTGCTTATCTGGTCTTTGTAGCAACACAAGTGTTTTATCATTGGCCATATATGTGCTTCTCTTTCAGGAGATCTAACTCTTTCTATTTACAAACTGTAGTTTTGCGAATCTAAAAAAAAAAAGTGTTTTTAGCATTTTTTTAAATTCTGGCGACTCAATTGAAGTTTATTTTAATTAGTAATAACGTGCAATACTTGAGGCCATTACGAATATATATTGCATATGCTAAAAACTTCTAGCCGTGCACTAATCTCAACTATATGCTTTTTTTAATTTTAATTATGCCACTAATAGTTAATATAATATATATTTTGCGAATGTGCTGAAAATATAACTGCTGTTGAAATTTTTCATGTGTATGTTATGTAATCTTCGTTAGAATTGTTTTTCAACCAAACAGAGTAAATGCGTTGCCCTAAATTTAAAAAAAAAAAAGATCGCAAAACAGTAAAAGTGCGCTCTCGGGATACGGTATGTTTTTAATTGAGAAATGGCATGAATTTCAATGACTCAATTATATTTACCTTTTTCTATGGACTCCGCTGCTTCTTGTCACTCGTTAGTAGTTAATTTTACTCAATCGTCAATCAGGAACATCTTAATATTTGAATTTCCAAATAACAGTATTTCGCTAAATATGAAATTACTGGGAGTGGAAAGGTTTGGGTGGCTCTTAACATCGGGGTTTTGAGAAATGAAATTACTAATACGTAGGGGCAGTGATATTTCGCGAAAATATTTCGAGACAAGATACAGTCCAAAGCACTGTAGGGTGGTCCAGCTTCTTTGATTGGCTAAAAAATGTTCTGGCCCGAGTTAACCGTTTGCGCACGAATAACGAAGGTTCATTGCCGGAGTTACTTAGTCCTGAGTGGCTTGGTCAAAGACGGACGCGTCACCAGCAGCCAATGGAGGTA
The DNA here is from genome assembly GCA_002778355.1 of Clitarchus hookeri. Taxonomy (NCBI): domain Eukaryota; kingdom Metazoa; phylum Arthropoda; class Insecta; order Phasmatodea; family Phasmatidae; genus Clitarchus; species Clitarchus hookeri. The sequence continues at coordinate 313,304 of NQII01002597.1, read as the reverse complement.
TAACAACAGCTGAGGTGTGTATATAGTATTGACGTCTACTGTGTGCTTCGATTTTTACGCGAAAAATAACTGGCCCTACTAATACTCCTTTAGAATATACGTTATTCCTCCTCCGTAAGACGTGGTGCATTATTTCTGGCATTATTTATATGTCACGCTTGCAGAATGGGTTCAGTCTTGCAGTAAGCTTGTCGGACTCACTTTATGTGGAGTTTAAAGGTTATAAATCAACCGTCTCCAGTTAAGAAAGATATTCATTGCGTGATTCTCATCCATATCTTAGGTGAATTATAATGCAGTTCTTCTTCACCGGTAGATGCCCAGAAATTTTGTTGGTTCACTCTGCGTTAAAGATAGACTCCGGATTTCTACATCTTGCGTAGTCAATAATTTTTTATTAGCTTCTTTCTTTATGGCATGTTTTTCGTGTGTTAACAATTTGAAATCAATTCGCTCATTATACTGCTAGGAGCTAATTAATCTGTCAAAATTCTGCAATGATTTGTCGAAGAGCCGACGTCCCATTCAAATACACGTAACGAGAAAGTAAGAAATACGAGTGTTCCAAGTATATTACACTCTCGCGTGAAATTGAGAATATTGCTTTTAAATAAGGTGTAACGGTGAGCTTAGTTTTGTAACACTGTCCACTTGCTTTAAGCGAGATTGATTTTCANGTAAGCTTGTCGGACTCACTTTATGTGGAGTTTAAAGGTTATAAATCAACCGTCTCCAGTTAAGAAAGATATTCATTGCGTGATTCTCATCCATATCTTAGGTGAATTATAATGCAGTTCTTCTTCACCGGTAGATGCCCAGAAATTTTGTTGGTTCACTCTGCGTTAAAGATAGACTCCGGATTTCTACATCTTGCGTAGTCAATAATTTTTTATTAGCTTCTTTCTTTATGGCATGTTTTTCGTGTGTTAACAATTTGAAATCAATTCGCTCATTATACTGCTAGGAGCTAATTAATCTGTCAAAATTCTGCAATGATTTGTCGAAGAGCCGACGTCCCATTCAAACACACGTAACGAGAAAGTAAGAAATACGAGTGTTCCAAGTATATTACACTCTCGCGTGAAATTGAGAATATTGCTTTTAAATAAGGTGTAACGGTGAGCTTAGTTTTGTAACACTGTCCACTTGCTTTAAGCGAGATTGATTTTCAGTTACTCCTAAATCCGTAGAAAGAAAAGTATAGCAATCTCAATATTTTTATTTTCTTTTCCACATAAGTATTCATTTTCCTCTGTTTTTCTCATTCATTTTCCTCTGTTTTTCTCAGGAATGTTAGTTTCCTCGGGATTATATTTGTCCCTGTCCTGACAGCTTAGAAAATACACTGAACCTACGCCCTTTCCATTATACTGTAATCCGCACACTAGGAATTCGGCCTATGGGAAGTCAGTCAGTTTCTGGGCGCTCCTGTACAATATATCTTGAGGTGTATATATACATATACACGGGTATAGACTATTATGCCACGAACCAGTACACCATCTGAAAGCTTTCGCTCAACCATACAGTATTTCCAACATTGCATTTACTGACATGTCCGTTTATTATCTACTCGCCAGTCCAGTGCGTAGTACAGCCGTAACATTGATAGACGCCCTTATTTTTGCCATCCCTAACATTAAGGGTTTTGTAGGACTCGTTCCGAATGATGCATTTAACTTGCTTGGAACTTGTTTTAATACTACGAGGTTCAACGTCTTCGTTCTTGTATTACAGACAGGCAGACTCCAACAATTCTTAAAATAGTCGTCGGAGGTCTACTACACATGTGAAGCATTGCATGCGAAAGTGTAGGCAACTCGATAACTACGTCGCTGTTCCATAACTTGGCGGTCAAAAATTTATATGCCTGAAAATGTGCACATTTACAATTTAAGATCCATTGCCAGGAAAGTTATCAGTAATTAAGAGCGTGCATCACAGTAGGCCTAACTCAGCTGCCGTATAACATCTATGTTTGTGTGAGCGCGCGTACGCCATAAATGGAAGTAAAGAGGGAAGGATAATGTCAGTTTAGCACTCCAGTTTACGAAAAGTGGTAAGCCGCTTGGAGTCATCAGCTGACAGCATTTCTGTGCACCTCCAATATGCTAGGAGTGTGCAGTGCGCTCGTTCTCGAATGATTACTCGTAATGTTAATAACGGAAGGTTGGTCCTATTAAGACGGAATGGAAATTTGTGCGCAATGATTATCTTTAAAGACATTTCAAAATTGTCTGAAAACGGAATTTTTTAATGTAATTTTTATAGAACTATATATAAATTTTCCAACAATGTTGAACACTAAGACCCTTCATTAACACTTTACCTCCATCACTGTTCGATCGGAAATGATCCACTTGCAATAATGCCTATTTAATNATCCTCCGAGTCCTGACAGACTGCATCACTTATTTGACTGGCATGCGATGCACGCTCTTAACGGCGCGAAACCACTAGGACGCGGTTTGAAAGCTGCCTCGAACTGATCGGCGCATAATTTAGCGCCTTCTGTGAACTCGCCGAGGGCTCGTTACGCATTCCTCTCCCGAAGCGCAGCGCGACCAGCTCCGTTAACGAAAAATAGACAGAACTAACTACTATTCTACCTACCAACTTAACCATCGAAACTGTATTTCCGTTCGCTCGCACTTAAGGGTGTTGGACCCCAAAAAATGAATAAGTTTATTTTTGTACAAAACATTGTTCAACTTGTACACATTATATGTGATAACATTTTTCTCGAATAAAAAAATTTTCAACTTTATATTTCTTGAATAATTTGATGTCAAATTCAAATTTTTCCAGTTTTGCTACAGCCATAATAACAAATACTTACTAAGTTGTACAAATGAAAAAATTTACAAAGTAAACTAATGCCACGGGCTACCACGTGACATGTATGTAATAACCAAATAACAAGCCATATGCATTAAAAAAATTGTTAAAAGTAAAAAAATGTTTGCATATTTTTAACTTTTTTTTTATTAAATGAACTGTTATTTGGTGATTACATATATGCCACACGGTAACCCATGGTATTAGTTTACTTTGTACATTTTTTTCATGTGTACCACTTAGTTAGTATTTGTTATTATGGTTGCAGCAAAACAAAAAAAAGTATTTGAATTTGACAACAAATTATTCATGAAATATAAAGTGTAAAAAAATTTTATTCTAGGAAAGTGTCATCACATATAATGTGTACCAATTGAACAATGTTTGGTACAAAAATTAAATTACTAATTTTTTGGGGTTCAACAATATTAAGGCCCCTGCATGCCTGAAGTTGCTTTGCGCGTTCAAGGCCCTCTGACGTCATTCCCGACTGTTGGAAGAGTCGATGAAGCCGATGCGCGAAGTTCCTCGGCATCTACTCCGTCGACGCGACTCGAGGTGTGAAATACCAGCATCTAAAACCTATCGAAGTTGGAATTCCGTTGTGTAACAGATGCAGAGTTGGTGCGCCTCCAATAGTACAGTTTAGTTCTGACTTATTACAATTAAATAACATCCACGAATATAACAATACAGAAATACGCTGTAGCCTAGTTATGGATAACTTGCACTAGGAGATATTTTAAAATGTGATAATTACCTGCGACGGCAATTATGTAGCTTTCTATATTTTCTATCAAATACTGGCAAATTCAGTGACCATGTTACACGGCTATTCACGGTAAAGTGAGGACTTTTTGAAGCCCACTTATTTGGATTAATAGTCAATAAAAACATTGTATTGTATCCATAGACGTTAACTTTCGAGTACGGTGAAATATATACACTGCGTTTAATATTTACATGGCTATATTAATTTTTTAAAAATGACGATAGGATTGCCTACAAAGAACGAGAATCACCTACATTTTCTATCGAAATATTTTCTATATTATCCAATGCGACAGTAAAAAAAAAATACGTTGAATTAATTTATTTCTGTAAATCGTAGATATTGGACATATTCGCTATAAAAATACTTTTATGTGGTAGAATTAATTTAAAAGTAAAACTTAGCACAGTAAATTTTTACCATTTTTGGATGCCAATTCATTAAATAGTTTGTGAAACTCTTAAACTGAATCTGAAACCACTTTCGCCATTTTTATAGTTGCGCAGTAAATTTTGTCGGGTGTCTGCTAAAATGTCTCACGGCCACAGGAGAAATGAGCGGGGCTGTTAGAGCGGCTAATTTACATAAGATTAACGTGCCTTCGCAAACTTTTTTTCTTCGCCGTCGCTCAATAAAACCGTACTGCTGCACGGTGTCTCGTGGAGAGTTTTTTTTTTTTTTTTGGGTGACGATAAGAAGTACAACAGCAGTAATTCCGGTATTATTACCCACCTAAATTCCCATGTCACATACACACGTGCCACATTAAACGTGCTATATTTCTGTAACAATTGCACAGTGTCTGTTACATGAGTCACAGCGGTAATATATACGATTGACACCTATACACTCATTACCAACAAAAATAGGGTAACCGCATCCAGAACGAATTAACCAAAAGAGGCAAAAGATAGTGACTAGCACCATCACATGAAATACTGCAGCATANAACCGCATCCAGAACGAATTAACCAAAAGAGGCAAAAGATAGTGACTAGCACCATCACATGAAATACTGCAGCATATTTTATCCCCGGTTTCTTCAATTTTTTTAGTTAAACCTTTGCAAAATGTATGACATGGTTAATTATTTCCTAAATATGATACCTATTACAAGCGTTTTATTACTTCTGTTAACATAAAAATATCTTATTTTTTGTTTTTAACTTTAACTTATGTTATTTACAAAAATATTATATACCGGTATAATTTATTATTAATATGAATGAAAAAACAGGGAGGGAAAAGGTGTGTTGGTAATGCTGTGCCCCCCCGTGGTTGAGCTTTTATCGCGCCGATCATAGACCTTGGAGATACAAGCCTCGATCCCCGGTGGACACGCACCGAGTTTTGGTAAGCCTTGCAAACATTGTCGATGGCAGCTGGATTTTCTCGGTGGGAAAGTGGAGGGAGTGAACCGACGGCGAACGAAGGTGTGAGAGGCTGTGACGGACGTGAGTGTGTGCGCCGGCTACGAGCGAGAGGTCGTGAGATCTGCGGAGGGCGAGTTACCCGACGTGTAGAGTGCGGATGTATGCGGGAGCGCTCGCGGCGCTCCAAAACGTTCCGGGCAGGAAAGAGTGGTAATATCGGGTTTGAAATAAGGTAAGACCGAATGGACGCGTAGTACGGATTCGATTGTAAATACTCGAACGGTTAAATATAAATATATTATTTAGTAAATCGGTATTTGTCAGAAAACTGCTTATAAGAACTGGCTTTAAGTGTTTCATTTTGTCAATTTCTATGATATGATGAACGATTATGTAAATATTAGCTGTAAATAGCAAGTGATAGTAATTTTTGTCGAGATAGGAAATCTGGAGTATTTTTGTGGAATGTTTAAAAAATGAATTAGGAAATTATTGTTAACCCTTTTATTTTGTCAAGATATCTATCTCTTAAAGAGCCTGACTATGGCCACGGACTTTGGAAAATTGAAGCGATACTAATCTTATTTGATTAATTTAGTATTATTTTCTAAATGTGTGATGAGTGGGTGCCCCCCTCCCCCCACCCGAAAGACTATATACGGTCCTGAGTACACGGTGGTGAGATATCATCAAGGGTTTTTTGTATGAGTGTACCAATATTCGGATTGGCTGCGCGAGGCTCTGTAACGGGCATTATGATCGGCTACGGAGTCCTGCTAAATGTTCCCTGCTGTCTGGCTTGCCGCCTGGAAATTAGGTTACCAGAGGCTGATTGTCGAACGGCGTTCTAAGCTGTTGCTCGCTAGCGGCATCATTTTCCTGGCATCTGCGGATAGAGTTCACTTCACGCGTGTACCTTTTAACTTTTCCGTGGCGATCCAGGAACCTGGCCAGTGCGCGGGAAAGGCGTGGTTCTTGTAGTCTCTGGTAAACGGCAAGCGGCCTGCTGTAACAAACACTCACGCCCCTCTCGCACGTCACTTGTAATCTGGCTACTCCACCGTAGCTTAGCGATGCGCAACTATCTGGCCAGCGTGGAGTGTTTTCACGGCGGCCTCTGTCTCCCTCGCCCGCGCTGCGTCTGGACCAGGCGGTGGCAGACAGCCAAGGTGCGTAGCTTATGTCTCTCGGGAGCCATTCACTCAGCTATTATCGCTTCACGGTTAATTAAACACTTGTGAAGTCGACCTGACAAAAATTATGTACCACTTGTAACAGCGTGTTTGATCTGCGGAGCTAAGTGGGTTCGATACCACGCGACTGCATCATAGGTGAACGTTTCCCTCATCTGGATTGCTACCTCCACGCAAATACCGATGCAAACTATTAAGGGTGTTCAAGTGCCAAAAATTACTTTCTGTACTTTTTAAGTATTTTATAATTCAGTGTTACTATACCAAATAGTAGTTTGATAGAAATATCAAAAACCATGATAAGTTAAATATATTTTGGCATTCAAAGTAAAACATTTTTGCCAAATTATTATGTTTGACTGCAGTTCAAATTAACTATTTATTTAATTTGAATAAGATAAAGAAAATAGTTTTCTTTTTAGTTTTACCATAAAATTTAAATTCAAAATATTTATACTTTCAACTATAATCGCATACTAAAAATATGACAGACGCCAAAGGAATTTGTTCATGGCGTTACTAAAACATTAAGAAACACTTCAGATAAAATTAAACATTGTGCTCGTTTGACATGCTTGTTTGACACGAATTTTAAGGTCAAAATACTGATGATTCCGCTAAAAAAAAGTATGGGGAAATTATTAGTAAAGCAATTAGGCACTTTCATCAAATTGTATAACTAATTGGATAACTAATCTGTGAAGTACGTGAAAAACAAAGAAAAAATTGTAGGCACTTAAACAGCCTTAATAAAATATTTTGGAATTTTCTCTTCTATAAATAATCCTCATGTCCTGTCATTGACCCTATCACAGATTACTTAAGAATACAGAAGTGAAACAATGCCTTCTGCGACCAAATCCAGGACTTGTAACTGAACTGCACCCTCGTGGAAAACGAACAGCGCTCAGTGTACTTCAAACGTGCAAAGAGTAGTGTGCTAGGCGTGAGTCCGGGTGAGTTGCATTTACGAGTGACGGCGGCACGTTATTGTCTTATGCAGCACCAAGGAGGCACACTGGTAAATGAGAGATAACGTACTGTGACTGCATAATACACACAATGTGGATAATAGGGACGAAAAGGAATGTATTGAAGCATTACAAGCACTAAACGCGCTGTTCACAGGAACAGCTATCAAGTACTTCCATGGGCATCGAAGACAGACATTGTACGTTTGTTGCCTACCTGCCAGGCCACATACCATTTGTTCTGAAATCCGCATGAGTTTTTCTAAATCGGCTCACATAAGAGTTATCAGACATAATTACCTTTTCTTTAAATACAGATATGCTGCTTCATAACTTGTCTTAACAATTCGCTTATAGCTCGATGTTGAAAAATTTCATACAAACATAGGGTGGCAACCCCAATTTGCCTAATGAAGGGGGTTTACATTACTAACAGCGTTTTCAGAAGAGTAAGATCTCCGTTATACAAATTACTATTTACTGACTTGTTACTGAGTCCCAAGTAGATTTCTGATATTTATAATGAAAAGCATTTCAAACTCTACGTTTGGGGGTGCTTAACTCCCTTAAAAAACACTTCAGGTAAAATTGTTACATCCGTTATCGTCTCATATTTTCGTATGGAATATCCTGCACGAGTTTTTCGGTGTTGTTAAAAAATATCCTGTATATACGAACATTCGTGTATTAACTTGAGCGTTTCCCAAATCCAATATATATCATAATTAGTAGCACTGCATTACGACTTATCAAAGACAAGTCATTCTTAACTCCAGTGTTAACACAACAACGATTTAAAAAAATTTCGGCATACAGCTAACGCAGAGTTAACGAATCAAGACTTGTGTTAACTTCATTATCAACATCAGTCTTAAAACTGTTCAAGATCCTTTTTTTTTTCTTAATTTTGAGGAAATTTTGTGTTTTCTTAACATGATAACTTGATAAAAATAACAAAAAAAAATGTATAGCAAATATAATAATTTTTACTTAACATATTGGTTGGTAGAAAGTTAAAAAATTAATTTAAGACGCAGTTATTATTCAGTTAAAGAGCTTATTGAAATCACAGGAGTTGCATGTTGCAATTTCTTGGAAATCCTACTTTTTTGGTTCATCTGCGGTCAGGGTTTCTCAACCTCTGACTATTTTCACCTTTAATTTAATGTGAGATGTTAAAATTGAAATACAAGTAAATTGCATACAAAATTATATATATATATATATATATATATTATAACGAAATTCTAAAATTTTGAGCTTTAGACTACACATATTTAAAAAGGATGTAATATGCTAAAAATGCAGTAAGTAATATAAGCTTCTTGAACGGAATTAAGCAGAGCTCTCAAAAATGCTCGATAAGCCGAGAAGCTCTGTCGACGTGTGGATTACGACCACCGCGCGTCCTTTATTGTGCGTCTCCCCATTCCAACCCGTCGGACGGTGAATCCCCGCTGTATTCTGCCGCCGGGGCATCCATCACGCACTGCGTCGTCGGCCAAGAGAATTGACATTATAGTCTGAACGTGGTAACTGCACACTTTTTGGAAATCACCACATGCTTTACGTAATTGGTAGTTTCCTAAATAAGTCTAGTGTCACGATCGTTTAATATCTGTGGTAACATAAAATGCCTTATTTTTTATCGAATTCAACTTTTAATTATATTTTATTTATAAACTATATATTTCATTAATACGAATAAAAAACAGGGAGAAAATAAGTGTGTTGGTAAGGCCTAGTAAGAAATAGTTCTTATGCAAAATAGTATTACAGCGAGTGCGCACGAATTCAGTGCGTTGTCCCTTTGGTGTAATTTGCTGGACTCGAGTAAACTTTGCTCGCATGAGGCGGAGGAATATTGTGGAAGTACAACTTTATCACGGCTTCGTAAAAGTTGAAAGTAGCCGTGAATGGACTATGGAGGCTGTTACGGTTAAGTGAGAACTTTTGAAAGCCCTGCTGAAGATGTTCTTTACCCCTCGCTTCGCATCCTTCCGCCATGCATAAATTCACATTGCCGTGGGCCTTATGACACTACGCATGCGCCATCTAGTGAAAACGCAAAAAGTTTAGGAACCTAAAAGCGTTACTAATAGGCATATTCTTATTCTTATGTGTATAAAGCTAACATTCACTAACTTTATTTGTCGTGCATTTTAACATTTCGCTAAGAATACAACGTTAACACTCGGGAATGTTTTCCTTGATTTGCTGTCAACTTACCTTGGGTCCTGCATGCCTGTATGTTTAGCAGCATCTGTTCAGTTAACGGGCAAAATGTTAATTTCCGAAGTTCTCACTTTACTGTTCTACAGCCTATATGTACACCCCCAGTCACCACGCCACATTGTAGCCGTAGAATAGATTGCGTATCACAGGTCAACACACGCGGGACTTTTCGGCGTTCCAAGGCCGCTAATGAAACCCGCAGTAAATACAGTCACTTCAAGGCTTATTTCATTATATGTGTAAACGGTGAAAATCGCGAAATAATTTTTGAGTAAACGTATTTTCCAAAAACACTGTCCTGTCTGGATCTTTTACAGTTGGACGATGCGTTTTTGGTTCGGCTTGACACTTTGCATGGCAATCTAATAAGTTTGATTACATAGTGTCAAAATTCTCACTGGCACATAGAAAACGATAAAGTAGCTTCATAGACACGCGCTAACAAATAACAAAGGAAAATTTGCTGACGTGTGCACGGTACGTTGGAATTTTGCTAACAATCTACTTTTCCCGCTGGAAGCTACCATCTCTAATTAGGGGTATAGCACTAGAAAAAATACAAACTTAGCAATTGGTTTTTTGTCATATTAAAGGTGCAGTCGCTCTTGTCTAAAATGAGTTCTCCGACATCAATCATATGGTATAGTTTCATTACGAACGATTTCGGAGATAGCATTTGAAACAAGAGGTACCTCACCTTCAATATAATATAAAAAAAACGCTTTTAACTTCAACTACTTTTATTTATTGAACCATACCGAAATTATTCTTCAAGTAATTGTAGTTATTGTAGATTATGTAGTGCCCCTGACAAGTTGTCTCTTAACCCAATAATACCCAGTCGTGTACGTTACGCACATGTGGGTATTTTTTTTTTGTCTGTACTGCACGCTTCGAAGTTCAATAACCAATGATCTTGCCTGTGGGTAAATGACTTGCAGTCTTACTTGTCTAGCTCATAATTGGTTCGTGCAACTGTAGCCGAACATATAGCCTACGGCTCATTGGCTGTGGCAACGAAACAAGTGCTGTGCCGACTTGAGAACAGCACGCGTCGTAATTTAGTTTTTGTTTTCAACAACTGAAACCGTGCATTGAAGCTGTTTCTGAAACTATTAAGGCGCGCACCTCCAGCACTTGCTCGCGTCCTGGCGCACAGACGCCGCGGCGTCAGCACCGTCCTGGACACGGAGTTCCGCCGTTCTAGAGGCACGCTCGTGGATTTACCCTACAATTATTACAATGTATTGTAAACCCAGTGTTTTCGGTTGTCTGCACGCTGAGGCGACACGCTAATGTGGCGACGAGGAGGCCGGAGAGGCACGATCAGCACTCATCCCTTAAAGTGAGACAATTTATGAGCACCGATTGGTTCCTAGCCGTCAATAATTAGGAGACTGCGTCGTCTCTAGCCACATTTTATACATCCATATGACGTCATATTTAGTTATAAACGTATTTATTGTGGATTCATCTATAAAATAAGTAAGACATTGATTTCAATATCATTTTTAATTCTTACTTTTATGTTAATACAAAAAACATATATGAAGAGAGGTTATTTTTTTCTGTGTTCCTAAGATTTACAAGTTTCATTTTCATTTCCCCGATCTACACTATTTTTTGTGTTCAAAAATGGTTTTTTTTTTCCTGAAAATACCAGCAAATCAGTATCTTCAGTCCTTTCTTATTAATGTTAATTATTTAATAGGGGCCAGAAAGCACTTATTCGTCAAATACTTTGAGACATGTTAAGAGAAGCATGGACGATACCTGTTTAGCACTCAGAGTAACGAATCCCTCTGCACAACACTCGCTGAAAAAGCGGTCCAACTAACGAGGAGCTATCGATCATTTCGTTTGCACCCTGTAAAAGCTGACAATTCACCTGTTCCTTGCAGTAACGCCATTGTAAGCGGGTTGGTTATGAATTCGGTGGTTGACTTTAGATTTGTATACCGCAGTTTTGACATAAAGTAGCTATTAATATAGTTAGTTCAGTATAGTCGTATTTCATGCTCGTGTTATTGTTCTGTGAAATATCCCTGGTTCTTCGTGGAAGAATCCGGATAGCATTTATCTTTACGACTTAGTTACAAAATATTTATATTGGTCCTTTCCCACACTGAAATTTTGTTTTTTGCGTATCTCCGTTCATGCGAAACTGTTGACGAAGTGTTTTTGTGATGTGCAGAAAGCTATATATAAGCCGTACAAACTTATCCCGGACTCACTGAAAACTATGTGGTATAAAGAAAATGCAGTTTAGTATAAAAGTAATTTATGTGTTTATCTTGGAACTCAGTTTACCCTACCACTCGCATTAATCCACAAGTTCCTTGCAAGTGAATGCTCGAAGATGATTTTAAACTACAAAGTTAAAAAACAGACAAAATTATCACATAAAAGCAAAATAAATAACTATACTCTGTTTAACCCTTTCATGCCTATAGCAGACAATTGTTTAAATGTTGCACAGGAAGGTTATATTTTGCCAGTACTGTACTCTGCAAGGCTTAGTGCCCATTGTTCTTCCATGGGGGTAACTGAACAGTAAACCGTGCTATTGCTCTGCGTTCTGACTGGTTCGTATCACTGATCACCGAGCACAAAGCCTACAGCTTATTGATTGTGGAAACGAAACAAGTTCTTTGTCAGCTTAAGTACACCATTGATCAAAAGATGTTATATTTGCAACGCCAGAAATCATAAATTAATGTGGGAATAAAGGGTTAAAGTTAAATGAGCATTTCTGATGTAGGCTATTCACAAGTAAAGTGAGCACTTTTTGAAGCACTTTCATTTCGAATAATAGTTAGTAATTGTATATTTTATTGTAGACTTAGACGTTAACTTTAGAGTCTGTTGAAATATTTGCACTGGGCTTCTTACTTACATGGTAATATTTATTTTAAAAAGTGGTGGAAGGATAAAACATGGTCTATAGGAAAAACGTAACTAGGGCATCAAAAGTGCTCATTTTGCCGTGAACAACTTATATCTAACTTTGAAAAACGTCCGTGGTTGTTATTGCACGAGAGTCTGAGTACCGCCGGAGCCAACGTTACTGCGCATGCGTTTGCGGGTGGCGTCTTACTGCACATGTGCGTTTCCCTCATATATATATATATAATTTTAACGTAGCATCCCCTAAACTAACCTACGATAATGGGCAAATGTGTGTTTTGTAGTTTGAAATAACCTATAATACTATTTGAATAAGTATTTTGGCAGTTAAAAATAACTGAACTATGGTTGCTCGGTTTGACACGCGCATGTGCAGTAGCCGCAAGCACGACTTTCCATGGACATTTATTTTTTTGTGTGACCCGCGGTGGCTGAGCGGTTGGCCTGCTCGCCTCCCACCAACGCGAACCGGGCTCAATCCCCGGCCGGGTCACCGGAATTTTGCAAGTGGGAATCGTGCTGGACGATGCCGTTGGTTGGCGGGTTTTCTCGGGGGTTTCCCTCGCCCTTGCATTCCAACACTGCTCCATTCTCACCTAATTTCATCATCATAGGTCCTAAAGACCTCGTTGTTAAAAGCCGCCCAAATTTCTCAACTCAACTCCGAGGATCCTGACTTGAGTCCCTCTCTGCGTGTCTGCTCGAAAAGCAGGAAGCAACGTCCTTATTATTCCACTCGTCGCTCACATGGGAAAGTCCAGAACATTCTCGAGCTATCTAGGACGTCGCTGGCTGTTCTCTATGACGTCACAGGTAGCGCGTGTGCTCTTCGGAAGGCCTCGGCGAAGGAAGAGGTGGAGGGGGAATGAGACTCGACGAGCGGCGAGCGCGCACTTGCTGGTCAACTCTCTGTTGGCTAAGGGCAGTCCGTCGCGACCCCTTTGTACCTCGACTCACCAGGTATGTTCAACGTCTTCGCCCGCCTCCAACTCCCACACAGATTACGCAGGACGATACGTAGGACGTAAGTTCACTATTTTCATGTAGGTTAACGTCGATGTGACACCCGTCACAATATATAGGTGCCAAACTATTCGCCTGTTTCACTTGACCCAAGCACGAATACGGTTATATAAACTAAAAACCATGTTAATTATGCATGGGACAAAAGCATGCAAAATTGAGAAAATAGTATCTCCCAAGCAGAAGTTTAAAATGGCTTAACTAACAGCAAACAGCTAGTAAATATTCTCATATACACACGTGAAAATTTTTATCAAATTTAATGGTATCAAATCAAAACCCAATTAAGCTTCTCAGTCCCCGTGTTTACGATCGAGTACATGTGGTAAATGAAAGATATTTATGGTAGGCGCTGTACGCAATGAGGAAGCGGTGAGCGTATTTCTTGTGAGAAATTTGATTCGTTGGAGATTCTGAACCTCTCATCTGTGAATGACTAACGCCAACTTCGAAAAACACGCAATGCGTTGTTAACTACCTGAGAGGAGCACCTCGGTAAAAGTACAGAGTTTGCCTAAATATAAAACGATTGCAACACTTGAGCTTGGAAATTGATTCATAACTGAGCGGGTTAAACTTAGCAACACAGCAATATTTACAAGCAACCTAAAGTCATTGAAAAACAACTCCATTTAAATTATAATACAAAATAAATTTTAGGAAATAAAATTTTTTGCAGTGTTATATTATTTATTTTTACACTTTCTCCGAATCAAATATTACTCCAGCTAATCATATTAAAATTAAATAAAAATGAATTTATATTGCGTTCATTTGATGGAATTCGTTTTAACTGGCTCGAATATACCCGTAATACGTACTGTGAATATAAATAGCCGCAGTCTTCCAGAGTAAGTGACCAGATATATAAATACTTCACATATTCTACACTAACTTTAGACAATGATTGCATGACACTTGTGGTTCAAAGTTGTTTTTGGTTCCTGAGATACAAGCATACAAACGTGGCATCTTAGAAGCACTCCGGTACAAAAATTGCATTGCGTTTAGTTGTAAAAATCAGTGTCCGACACTGAATCTTTCTGAGTGTTGAATTGCATATAAATTAAAAACATGAAATCATTTTTGATATGTTTTATACTTCAAAATAGCAACAACACTACTTCCGGGTTAAAAAATATAACATAAAAATTATAAATTATTATAATATAAAAATATTAATATATAATTTTAATGTTATAAATAATTGCTGTTTGAAGTCAACGTTTTATCAGTCTAATAATATGTATCACAGATACATTCCAACATAAGATTCTAGAAGGCCTCCGTTTTGAAAAATTACGTTGCTTAAAATTTTAAATTACATATTTTTAGAAACTTGCATAACTGTACTATTACATAAAGTTATAAAATTTGGAGCCAAACAGCTACATAATTCGTAAGAAAACAAACAAAAAATACCTTATTTTTATCGGGTGCTCTATTTCCACCCCCTCCCTTTATTCCCCTTTCACCGCTGTACTAGGTATATTTGAATATGAAATCCTTTCTATACACGAAAACTTTTTCAGAGATATGCCAGTCAATTATACATTTTATGAAGACGGGCGTTTTATAAATTTTCATAAATCATATCAAAAACATGAAGAGTGGTTAAAAATTATAAAACAACATTATATAAAATTGAATGGCTAGATTGTTCCTTGAAAAGAGGCAATTCAAAATGTTTAGTTAATTGTTCTTCTTCCACGTCCCCCACTCCCCTCCCCCACACAAAAAAAAAGTGTGCAAGAATAAGCTTATCTCTTGTATAAAGGGTTCTTTGGATGGTTAAATGGTTTAACAGCATATCGCTCTAAAATTTTCTAAAATTGCCGTTTGTTAAAAAGTAATCTATAACTTAAACACAAATTGTGTGTATTCTTTGCTTTATTTCAAGAACAAGTATGGTACTAAATAACTGAAAGTTCACGAGACACGTCCTTTTTATCAAGGAGCTCTTTCTCCCAATATATTGAAAGAAAGAGTTTTCCTCGGAAAGTTACGCCCTTTCACAGGCAACTTTCCATGAATGTATAGTATGGTAAAATACAGATTGGCAGTTTTTAAGACGGCATGTCTGCCAAATACCATAACAATTATCAACATTATATGTATATTAATACTATATACACTGAAGAGCCAAAAAAACTGGTACACCTGCCTAATATCTTGTAGGGCCTCCACGAGCACGCAGAAGTGCCGCAAGACGACGTGGCATGGACTCGACTAATGTCTGAAGGTATGCAGGAGACATTGAAATCTGCGCCAATTTGAGAAAGGGTTGTACTTCTGTCACGTTTAATGATTCTCGTCATTCGTCATTTGTCCCGTTCGTTCACGATCTTTTTCCGGCAGCAGCGATGTCGAAGATTTGATGTTTTACCAGATTCCCAATATTCACAGTACACTCGTGAAATGATCGTATGCGAAAATCCAAATTTTACCGCTTCCTCGGAGATGCTATGTCCCATCTCTCGTGCGCCGACTATAACACCACGTTCAAACTCACTTAAATCTTGATAACCTGCCATTGTATCAGCAGTAATCGATCTAGCTGCCGACCGCATCGCGTTACTCTGATTGGTTCCATACCTCTGTTATTTGCATACGCACGCCTATACGCGTTTTTTTGGCACTCCAGTGTATATCAGCTTTGCTTCACAGTACTTCCAGTAGGATATGCCATATTTTTAACAGACGACTTAATAGGTTTTTCATGCTTATACTACAAGCATGATTCATTAGCTAAAATGTAGCTTTAATAAAATAAGGAAAAACAATTTACTACTTTAAAACATTCGAACACTGACTAAGTATTGGCTGCAAACGGCGTTCAGTCCGAATATATTAAATAATTTCATTTACGCCTACAAAATAAACATTTTCCCAGTTTTTAAACATTTCATGTATGTATTAAAAAACTTAAACCGATGTTTGTGTTGCATTGTAAAAATTTTCTGTTTAATTCTATATATCATGTTTGTCATTCAAAGCTTTTGCTAGTATTTATCTAGAGTTAAGCCACTATATTTCAATTATATCAGAAACTCCAATTGAAAAAGGTAAGTAAATTAATTTATACGCTCAGCCATTATGTAAAGCTTGTCTAAAGCTTTTCATTCGGGGACAAAAGGGATAGGAGGGGTGGAGTTTAAAGAAAATTCTGTAGTTCACAGATATACAAAACATTACGCAGCTGTATCTTAACTATTTGTGGCGTTCTCTAATTTATTTTTTAAGTTTTTCGCATTCTGGACTGAACTGTTTTTAAAACTGGTAGGGTATTATTTCCCATGTCGTTATACGATATTATTTTCCATTCTAGAATTCAATTTTCTGTTTTGGCTGCTGGCACCTCGGGAAACTGAAGCATACTTGGTTGGTATGGTTGTAACACGTGTGTAGACAGGCATAGAGTTATACGGAAATAAGTGTGTGTAAAATGAAAACATTGCTGATTATATTTTTTAATGTTGTTAGTTTTTAATTCCCGATACATCCGATGAATATGAGTTCACCTCTCATGACGTGATATTCTGCTATGTAGGTATATAATGTGAAGGCTTGGCGTGAATTTTTAAGTCGACTTCGCAGTACATTGCCGAATCGTCCTCGGTAATGCTAATCGTGATACATATGCGTAAATATATTTTCTTTGCTTTTTTGTGCGGGTTCCAACAAGTCTCTATGTCGAGTGTGCAGAGGGACATAGTGGAGAAATATTTAATTATCTACCACACACTTTGCCTATGCCAGCGTGCGTAAGTGTTAATACATTAATTTATATTTAATATAGGTATTTCTTTGTAAATAAGTCGTCACGAGTGAGAAGTTGGTGGAAATTAAAATTTAATTTTCCTTGAAATTTTTTGCTATTATTTAACACATGTTCTGCCTGACCATATGTTTAACAAGTAACGTATGTGCCTTAAAAAAAAATTCGTCCGTAACATTTGCTTTCGTTGATATTGACATGGGTATTTTTCGGATATGACGTATGACGTCATGGGTGCATTATGTTCGGCATGACCAATGAAATGTTGTTTTAGATCATATTTATTGGCTAAGTAGATGGCAGTGCAGGAAAATATTTTTAAGTTCTCCTGATCGGCTACCAAATTGAGGCATGTTAATTACTTAAGAAAGCGTACCTACAAGCTGAAAATCTTAATGGAATAAATGCTGGATATGAACAGTCTCAGTAATACTGTTTACGATTACTCCAATATGTATGACTCCTTAAAAGTCTAAGTATTTAATCACTTGAGTAGCCCGTGATAATACGTGATTGTGTGGTCACCACGTCTGTGATATCCCCAGCCACACAGTCACAGCGATATAGTGGTCCCTGCAATTTGAACTGTGAACGTTGTGATACAAAGTCGTGGTCGTGTGTTTCATGCCCAAATGCAGAAATTATACTTGTTAAAATACACGAGCAGGATGTGAAATTCTTGGTGCTTGATTTCGGTACTTCTATTATCAGTAAGGTAAACTTTGATTTATTTCACAGATTCAAATTAGCGTTGAGTTCGATTAACAACGGAAGTATAATTGTGTGTCACAAAAAACTGCATTAGCATAGTAGATGAACTTGTAATAACTGCGCGGTAACGTTAATGTAACTTGTATAGTTTGTAGTTACAGCAGGTTGGATTTTGTAAAAGATAATTTTATTACAGGAGATAGTATGCTTTCTCCCATAGCAGGATGTGTGTTTTCAAGTATTAATTCTCTTAATGGGGGAGATTCGGGGCTGCGGAAGTTAGTTAAGCTTGGAGGACGTGTCACTTACTAAACCCGCCCTTTCGCCTTCATACATACATACTAGAACGTTTGTAGGGGAAAATACGAAAGCAAACACAAGTCTCCTGGTCATAACGACACGGGAAACCATTGCTGTGACCTTATTTTCCCACGGCTTTCCCACCAGATACGAAAACCAAAATTTTTAATAAACAAAGTTTATTAAATNACTGTGACCTTATTTTCCCACGGCTTTCCCACCAGATACGAAAACCAAAATTTTTAATAAACAAAGTTTATTAAATATTCAAACATATTTTCGATAAATCGTAACTTTTTCACTAGAAGAAAAAAATTGGTTCCACGCATCTAATTTCTATAATCAGAACCTTACAGATCTGTTAACTACGTAATGCGCATCGATCATAGAGGCACTTGGTTCCTTCTAAATGTGTTTAAACGCGCGCATTTATATCAACAGCGTTGGGTGTCGTAATCAAGTCTGTAACTGTGTTTACAACTATGAATATGATTCCAACAGCACAGCTCCCAAATTCTACTACGGACAAGCTTCGTCAACATTCAGATTGTCCCTGAAGAAATATGAAACTACATGTTTTGAAGTTTGGTTTCTGTTAGACAGAAAACCAAACAAATCTTTTTTTGAATGCAATTTTTAATATTATAGGTGTCTTCACCGAGTCACCTAGAAAAACCTCTTACGGAGGCCTGAGTTACGATTTTTATTTATTATTTTTTTCTTAAAATTTCCGTGTCAATGCGGCATTGTCGTCGTATTTTTCCTTACCTAGGTGTTGTAACATAATTTTTTGCATATATCTCCCAAAACTATTCAAATACGGTCATCGTCCATAAGTCGGAAATCGTTGTGAAAGCAAATTTTTCCCAAATGTGCTGCAGAGGTCAATTAATTTTTTTTTTATAAATGCACTATTTGCTTCAAGTATTGAATTTTAAATTGGTACAAAATTACCAATGAATTGGGTTTAGGATTTGTTACAAAAATAGATAACACTTTTCTACGTGCTTCTTTACCATAAATACTTCCACGTTTGAAAAGAATGACTCGCTCTCCATTATATTTCGCAGGCGTTCCACTCACGAATTTGGTATTTGGGAAACGTAGTTGATGCCGTTTACCAATGGGCTTTCTCAGGGCACTGCTGTTTCCCCTACCGCTGCATTCCATCACTGCTCTATCTTTACCTCACTCATCCTCACAGGAGCACGATGAGCCAACTTGCGACATACGTGCAGCGTTTAAGCACGACTCTCCTGATTTCATTATCACTGCTGTGTCACATGTGATGCTTCAATGGCGCCACCTAGTTAAATTGTCACATTTGTAATGAAATAATTTTATTTTGTGCTTTAGCTACTTTTCCTTGAAACAAATATTATTTAGTTTCAGCAAGTTTTCCTTGTGAAAATAAGATATTCATCCCTACGTTCCTCACGGCGTATTTTGGCCCGATAAATTTATGAGGAGAGTGAAAGAGTGTAAAACAGAAATATAGTTCATCTGAAACATGCGCGAACGCATACTTTGAGTGCGGTATGGTGGTAAAAAGTGGAAGTTGTTTGTCTATTTCTTCTCGTAANTTCATCTGAAACATGCGCGAACGCATACTTTGAGTGCGGTATGGTGGTAAAAAGTGGAAGTTGTTTGTCTATTTCTTCTCGTAACGTTTTTCAGGGTTGGATTCACTGGGTGTTACTTGAGGGGCCAGATTTACTGGGAGTTTATTGTTTTACTGGGAAAACATTCCACGAGCTGTTCGAGGGTTCCTTTTTTTAGTGTGTCTTAACGGTTCGTCGACAGTGTGGTCATGAGAGAAGAATACTTGCTGGAAAAATCAGAAGCGGAAATTAAAGTTGTCATGGACGTGTTAAGAGACTTTCACGACGTTCGCCTGGAGTGACATCGGAAATCTATGGGAAAAGAAACCCAAATCAGGGTGGCCGAGCCGGAAATCAAACCTGGATCCTCCATAATGCTAGTATGGTATAAAAATACTGGGCGGCCTCACTCGGTCATGTTATAAAACATAGTCGTACACAAACCCACCTGGGCATTAACTGCATTTCTAGTTGTACAAAATTATCTTTATCAAAACAATTTATTGAACTTATCCGTGCTTTCTTTAGTTACAACATACGCAAACACCACATAAGAGTCTCGGAAAAGCAACTCCGTATGTAGTATTTTGTTTTGTCAGCTGTGGTTAAGGCGCTGCACCACCAAAACCCCACGAAAATATGTGTCTTGCGTGCAAATGCGTACCGCATTTGCTACTGTTCGTGTCGCTCTTAGCACTCCCTTGATTTCGTACTCACAAAAGCAGTGTTACGTGAATGTCTAGTTCAGTTACCATGAATTAATCTTTAAGTGTTTCAGTGCGATGGTCATTCAACTATCTGAAGTATATCCGTTAGTAATCCTATGATGAACAATACTAAATTTATTATTAAAACTTTTGACAAAACCGGGAAAAGTCACTTTCAGCTAAAAAATATATTTCACGAAAAATATAATAATTTTAATATTTACTGCTTAACATATAGTTGTTAACAGCCCAGACTCCCGCTAAGAAAACAAAAATTCGTGGTGCAACGCCGAGACGGAACTATATTCGACGTAAACGCGAATATTAAGCAATTTCAAGCGAATAATAAGCAAGTTCCTAAGATTCCAATGCTGTGCCCGATGTGTTCTCGTGATTTCCAGCACAAAGCAACGACGTTTTCTGCACGGATTTCTAAGGACATAAAACTTTATGTACATAAACATATATACATATATATAAGGAATCTCTGAGTGCCTTTCTTACTCTGCCATGTTGAAAAAGGGGTATTGTTTCAAATGAGCATGTCAAATTCTTTTTATTCTGAGACATTAAATAAACGTGAGAGTTAGACGTAAATAAATTTTCGAATTATTGGCAATGTCGATATCCGTGGTAAAATGCCACACACACAACGGTCCACTATTGTCGACAAGAATATGTGCTGTGCATTTATTCGACGTCACATTTACGCCTCCTACCTCCTTAAGCTGATAGACTGGCTATAGTGCGCTTACATCAGTGCTCGAGTGATCAACTTTTTATCCTGTTGAAAGTAGTGTACATTTTGGAATACTTGGTTTTTATTTCACTTCGCACAGTTAACGCGAATGTGTAAATTTTGCCATGTTTGCCCAGTATTACAGGGCAGGTCGTGTTCCGTATTGATCTCTGAGGTTTCCGGTGGCGACAGGCAATCGCCCGAATATTATTGCGGTATCATATTGCATGCCAGAAAATTGGCTGTTGAGAGGGAGGGGGTGCAACACTCGAATCTGAGTCCCGTGGCCACCGAAAATCATGCTTTGTCCCGAACTTATTTTAAACTCACGCAACCAGCTAACGTTATCCGCCTCAGAAGTGGGTATGTTCGTAGGAGCAAAAGAAAACAAGCAAAGCCGCACGTGGGTAAAAGTTCTGTCGAAACTTCTACGCTTGCTTGCCGAATGTCTTTCGTGAAATTTTGCCTTGAATCGCTTCAACACAACGACAAGAACGTCTATAAAAGTAACTATGAGGTGAGAACACAATTCCGAACACTAACGTCTTCGTTAACTTCGGTACACTTTCCGAACAAAAAAATTTGACAATTCTCACTAATAGTTTTATCCAAGAATATAACATATCAGTTTAGTAATCTCCCCCATCTCTTTTTTTTTTTCGTCCGGAAAACACGTAGCAAATAATGAAGTTGGTACAAGAAATAATTGCGAAGGGTTTGTACTCTCACATCAACTACGCCTAGTTGGTATGCAGTCCCGTTGTGCACATAGATAATTATTAATCTGCTACGACTGTGTTTTTCTTACAAATGAGGTAGCAGTGACCGTTCGTCACAATCATTTCTCTAGACAACAGCGAATAAAGAAAAATTAATCCAAATAAAGTACACTCAATAAAGTGACGTGACCAGCTGAGAAGGCTGCCAAAATACGCGGTTATTAAAAATGTAGTTGTTGCAAGTCGGCGCATTTGAGTCTGTGATTGTAATTCCGACCTCCAGATCACGTTTCATTAGTGAGTTAAGAGATTTGGGCTGCTCTTATAACATCGAGGTCTTGATAGCAGAGGAGGGTGCAGCGAGGTGAGTATGGAGCTGTGCCGGAATGCAGGGGCGGGGGAAACGTGAGGTTCCCGAGGGAACTGCCGACCAGTGGCATCGTCCGGCACGATTCCCACATCCGAGGATCCGAGGGGCGACCCCGCCGGGAATCGAACCTGGTTCGCCTTGGTGGGAGGCGAGTAGGCTAACCACTACTCCACCGCAGCTCCACGCGTTGTATTAGAGACGAGCATTTGTTTATAACTGACTAGGTTCCGATAACGCAGTATTTATGCATACCGAAGATACCGCAATTGCTTCTATCTCGCCTGACGACTACACGAATGCTGTGTTGCTCTCGTGAAACCCACGCCATGAAAGTCATAAACTGTGATTACGAAAACGAATAATTAATACAATAGTATGTAACTAAGGTCTGTAAATACAATTTTATTAACGTAAGCTAGCGAAAATTTTAATTTCTCTAAAAGAATAATCTCAAATTAAAAAATTGTTTTTATTTCGTAAAAATTTCCTTTTGCTCCTCTGCCTGGCATTTCAATGCAGTGACGGGCACTTTAGGTAGTGTACTTACAGTGCGTCAGTGTAAAGCATAATTAAATATGTTTTCTCAGGAACAAACAAAATTTTTCATCGATGTGCAACATATTTTTACTTATTTCGAGTCCCTTACAGCGAATATATTTTTTAGTGAACCGTATACACTTTGCGCGCGTTTACAACACGGATCGTCCAAGAGTAAAACTGAACGTCCAACATCTGCCATCCTTCAAAGTAGTACATTTCTGTATACAGCCCCTGTCTTCGGCACTCTACGTGTAACATCCGCCCTATCACTTTGACCCGGTTCACGGAAAACAGAGAAAAATTATTTGAATGCATTTTTAAGGAAAGGAAGTTATAACGCTAATTCACGGTTAAGAGAACTCTTTGTAAAACTTAACTTAATTTCTACTTTCTTTCCTAGCACGTATCTTTCCACCGCGAGAAGATGTCAATATTAACGTTGTCCGAATAACTTGCAGACATGTGTCGGTAATGTTACACCGTCAAATTTGGTGGAAACATTCATGCGGAAATACTTTGCATAATATTACTTTTATATGATTAAAACAGAAATAAACCTACTTCAGGGGCAACCAAATTTAAAAAAATTCAATCTTAAAATATCGCTAAGTATTAAATGTACTCGGTTTGTTTAAGGTTTTTCTACTGACTTGCGCAGCAGTCCTATAACTACAAGTAAAATAATGTTTTTTCTAAATTGGTTAAACTTCTTTTTCCCGTCTGCGGCGCAATATGCAAATATTTCACCAGTGTGCTCAGTATTTCACAGCTTTCCAGGTAGGTGTGTACTAATGTATTAAGCTTGTATGAAGTTGCATTACTGAAGATATACAATTATAATTCGAATCATTTGTCTGAACTAATTACTTAAAGTCACATTAAATTCAGTGATTTCAAATCCCCTGATTGGCGAATAAGTAATATTCATTAACAATCAGTGACTTGTAGCACTGTGATTCACTGAAATTACCACAAACCAATGGTTAACTTTTTTAAGTCAGAGTCCCTGAAGTTATCCGAACTGTTTTCACTTTTTCAGTGGTTCTTTTTTCACCCGCGGGTACATAATTTTCGCTAACTTTGAGTGTAAACAGTGAATGCAATACTCTCAGAATATGCAGTTCGAAATATTCATTGACTGAACGTTGACGTTCAACTGAACGAATTGTTATATGTAATGAAGCTAGCTTAGACCATACACCGATAGATAGTATTAAACTTTGAAACATTTTGGAAATTTAGAATAATCATGTTAACGCATATAATTGAATAAAAATCTGTTTCTAATTAAAATAATTTAAGCATAGCAAAAATAAATGTGGTGTCTAATTTGTTGCCCAGCATTTGCATTCAAAGCTTGGAAAATTGTTCCAAATCTGTGAGTTGAAAAAAAGTAAAATTAACCCTTCCTTTTTTTTTATCCCTAGACTATTTTGAGAGTCACAAAAATGCTCGATGCTGGTCACAAAATAAGCCCTTTTAATGTAGCCAATCAAAAAGAATTTGGCAGTCACTACAAAATAGTACTTTTTTTTTCCTTCATTCAAAAATTCGGTAGGATATCAGCCAATTATTAATAGCTGCCAGATAATAATTTCGGTGAAAAACTGGACTGTAAAAATGGAAATCGATTTACTGATATCATGCTGAATATCTGAGTGATAAAAATTCACTGATACGTGCTTACCACGAGCGCTGATTCGCAATGCTCTGCACCGAGTCGTCAATAAGTAAAACATTTTTACTTGATTTCCGGCGAGTATTATTTCACCTGTTTAAATCACTGGCACAGATTTGGCAAGCTATTAGTAAGGTTAATTCTACTCGGGTTAGGAACAAAACAAGTTTTCTTATGGGAAAGTTTGGCATAGGGAAAATTTCCACCACTAGGTGCGCAGTGATCCAAGTGGTCACTTTAAAAGAAAATTCGAATAAACGTGAATAATAAAAGAGAAAGGTTTTACCTAGGTACGAAGTTATTTTGTATTTGAGTTATGTTTGTTGCAATTATCGGGGTTTTTAACGTAGAAAATAGAAAAAAATCTGGTACATATGCGACACTAGCGCTTACCTAGCGGCGAAAATGTTTGGTTGCCAAAATTTTAATATTGGTCTTCCCAACCTGCGTAGATGTAACCTTGCTATCAGTCAAAAAAGAATACAATTTTTACTGATCACAGAGGTGTGATTACTTTTATTCTTGAATACCGCATAGTAGATGAGGACTGTGATTGCAAGTCTACTTTCCGTTAAAATGCTTTTAACCAATTTGTTTATGTGATTGTATTTTTCCGTTACGTGTAAAGCTGGACTCGGAAGCAGAGTGGATGCGTAATTCATATTTGCAGGCAGAGCTTTTAGCTGCCCGTTTCCCCGTGCAAAAGGCATGAGCCGTGTATCACTGGACCGGTGTTAATCTCGCGCTAAAGTCACGCTCGTGATTACAACGGAAGATCATTTTTTTTTTGCTGCTAGTTTTTGTTCGGACTCTAAGAGTAGAAACTGAGATTTGTTACAGAGGGTTTAATTCAAGCACGATGCCCAAGAGACGCAAGTTTTGTTACATTAATGCAGCTCAATTGTTTAGAAAAAGTAGAAAGCTACTACTCACGGCTGAATGCCACAGCTGTTGGGCTTTTCGTCTGCTTTCAGAGCTAGTCCTTGTCTCGGAAGGCAGTTCTGTTTTCGCTAAGTGTTCGCTGGACTCAGTCTAAGTAGATAAAATAATTTTCTTTATAAACTCTCTTCACGCACATGTGACTAAACTATTTTCGACGGTTTACATTATGTCTATTAAATGTATTATTAATAAATTTTTTTAATGTTATATGAATTAGCAGCTTTAGATTTTAGGGATGCATTCCAGGGGCCATATAAGCTTGTTTTATTTCATAATTATTTAAAGTTACCATAAATTAATGTTTCTGCACTTGATTTGTTGTATATCTTAGTTTTGTGGACATACAAAAGAATATCTTTCTAATTTAGAGTAAATATAAAGTAATTTTGTGATTTGTGTTTGAATTGCAGTTAATCTTACATTTCTGAGATATTTCACTAAAATTTTTTGTTTAAAAAAAAAAATTTTGCAAGTGGTTTGACTGCTATGGGACGACGAAGTGTTTCAGCGCTTCAGGCATAGGACGTGTGGCTAACTACAAAGTTAATCAGGTAAACTTTACGCACACATAACCTTATCGAGGTCATGGTTTAACAACATAGCTCAGCAAAACATAGCCACAGGTTCCTACAGGTATATACGTGCGAAGAAATATGCATGCCATATACTTTGATTTAAAGGAAAAATTCGGCAGGGGAGCAAGATGGCACGTGGCCGCTGTGTTCACGTCTGTGTGTTCTTTGGGACTTAGTTCCTATGGAAACTGGTAGTCCTACCATAATGTAGTCCTTTAGTGCTAATAATGCCGTAGTTGGGTTTGCATTTGGATTTATTTCGGAATTTTGGTGATGCTGACTATATGACTTTCTCCATTTGTCTTTTTCCCTGGTTGGTGAGTAAAGTTTTCCAATAACAATTTTTCCCATTTTTTTTTTTAATTCCTTAATAATTTAGGTGATTATTTTTGCACTCTATGTTGTAGAGAGGGTTCAAGTAATCCACATAATCATGGTTACTGAAAAAGTAGAAAGCGAGATGTTATTGGGTACTCTTTTTAAATATAAACATCAATTATTTTATCTGCTAGAACAAGTGACGATATGACTTGCAAAAAATAATTACCGTATCGTTCTAATATGCTTACAATCATATTATATCGGAATATATAAGTGATTGCATCATTTCTTTTTGCGAAACACGCATCAATGGTGGTGGGAAGTAATCTCTGTGATCAAATTCAACTTTGCATCACTTTTATAAATTCTTTGCAAAATTGTTGAAATGATTTATATAAAATACGATGTAGTTGTTTTTTTTNCTTTGCATCACTTTTATAAATTCTTTGCAAAATTGTTGAAATGATTTATATAAAATACGATGTAGTTGTTTTTTTTATTATTATTATTCTATTTAAAACGAGTTTCAAACGATACGCCTGTGGTGATGTAAACATCCGATGTAANTTTTTTTTATTATTATTATTCTATTTAAAACGAGTTTCAAACGATACGCCTGTGGTGATGTAAACATCCGATGTAAACCAACTCACACTTAGTTCTAAGGATTAATGCGAGCCGACACAAAACCACACGATTACACCGCCTCACGCAAGCAAAGCTCCACCGCGTCTAGAAAATTACACCAAAGGGACAGCGCACCGCATTCTTGCGCACTCAGATTAATACTATTTTGCATAGGAACTATTTCTTACTAGGCATTACCAACACGGTTATTGTCTGTCCGTTTTTATTCATATTTGCCATGAATGAAGTATTATAATTTATGGATAAAGTATAACTAACAATTATTTTTAACCACAAATATGTTACTTCCATGCCAAGAAAATTATAAATCGATGTGATACACGACATATTTACGAAACAACCAAACACATCATACATAGGGTGATTTTTCAAATGTTTGATAAAAAAAAAGTATGAAAAACCACGAATAGACTATATGAAATTACTACAGTGACACAGTTTTTATTAGTTTTTGACTAGTGACTGCCGGCAGGAATTTTTTTTCCTTGCGGTCGATTACATAAATGATACTAGCAACACTGATCAAACAATACATATTTTATAAAATGTGCAAAGGAACGCCCTATAAAAACTCAGTTTCTAAAATAAAATACGTCATACGTGATGCAAGCTGTAGCAAAAATTCCGAAACCGAAGATGGCGGGAACTTATCCTGCTTTAAGGTGTTATTCTTATTATCAGAGACAGGAAAACGTCTAGAGTGTATTTCGTGACTTGGTAGACTTCGAATATTTTTACGTGTGTTATGTTTGCTATTGGGCATTACTCTACTTTACATATCTCCGAGAACTCAAGGTCAGTAATAAAATTATAATAAAAAATTAACTAATAAAACCCAGTCAACTTTATATATATAGAGTTTCACTGATACACCTGCCAGTGAATATATCAACAAATCTCCGAGAACTGTCAAGTACAGTAAACAGTTATTGCCGTTTTATTGTATTTGTTAAGTACATAAACTACCAAAATGGATGCAGGTGCTTGAGTGAACAGGCATCGGTGTTGTTCGATGCATTCCACGTATGCAGAACAGGGTTAAATTTACTGGACCACGTGAATAATGTTCGTTGCTCAATCCGTCGCTGTGATAAGCGAAGCACCACGATAGACAACAGATGATATTATGCCGTGATCGATAACTACATTCCCTAAATCCGCAAATTGGCAGCATCTGTTCAATCACGAGGGCAATACGTCAGTGTTCATCGTCTCATCCAAATTACAGACGCGAAACGCTTGCGCATGTTGCGGTTTACCTTATCAGTCTACGCGTAGCTCACTTTACTATCGGTGGTTCACGATAAAGTGACCACATTTGAAATCGACCTTTGAAAAAACATCAATACCGTACCGGCATATAATTTACGTAGAGCAATGGCCGTAGTACTCACAGCTGAGTTAGCAGGGAACTAAGAGAAATAGTTCCATGTTTTAACATCCTACTAGTCACAAAGTTAAAAAATGGTGTCACCTGAAATTTAGTTTATTTTTCTGTATGCGAATAAGAGCAAGAAGCTACTGATGTACCTTATAAGCCTTCTGTCCTATATGCAGATGTAAATAATGGTTGATGAAGTTCTGAAAAAGCTTAGATGGTAACCAAGCGTTGGCTACTCGTTGACAACAATATCATTAAGGATGGAACCAGAAACATATGGAACAGTANTAGATGGTAACCAAGCGTTGGCTACTCGTTGACAACAATATCATTAAGGATGGAACCAGAAACATATGGAACAGTAGTGAGACGATTACAAATACACACGTGCCTTAGATGGGACTCAAACCCAGCAAACCTCGTACTAAAAGCTAGCGTGCAATAAATTGCATTACGGAGGTAGGATCCGGAGCATCAACTTTGAATGTAAATAGGCTAATGATTTGAATGATATGGTTTACTAACCTGACATATTTACTACGCAGTCATTTTGAAAATAAGTGCCTGAGCCACTTAAAACGCTTTANATATGGTTTACTAACCTGACATATTTACTACGCAGTCATTTTGAAAATAAGTGCCTGAGCCACTTAAAACGCTTTAGTTTACATTGCTTATCATAGCGCTACTTATGTGAAAATTTAGTGGAAATCGGTTGGTTGGTTCCCAAGGTATGAAAAAAGCCTTTATTTTCTTATTTTGTGCTATCTTACAAAATTGCCTAAAGAAATATGTTTTATAAGGGATGCTTCTAAAAGATACTATCAGTATAAAATGTTTAGTTGAATTTGGTTAAATTGGTTAATATATATGACCAACTTATCTAAATTATTTATATGACCGTCATTTTTAAAGTCAGTGCTTGACACCACTTAAATCATGTAAGTTCGTGTGGCCTTCGGTAACACTACTAGTCTGAGGTAATTTGGTGAATATTAGTTTAATGGTTCCACAAATATGCCAAAATGTTCAATTTTCTCACCTGGCACTATTTCACAAAAAATCTGGCAAACGATTATCTCTGTACGTGTAATTGATGATTATAATTTATACTGTTAGGTACAAAAATTGGTCTAATGATATTGAATTGTTTAATATAGATATAACATCTAATCTAATATACTTATATAATCCCCATTTTTAAACAAGGCTTGCCGCACCTAAAACATGTAATTTTTACATACTCTACCGTAGCAGTACTTGCGTGTAAAATTTGTTGGGAATCGGTTGATTAGTTCGAGATATGGCATAAATACTTCATTTTGTTCATATGACGATCTTCATAAATGGAGGACAAAAGGGTTATGTATTAGCACATTCAATTATTGGCGTAGATACTGCCAACATATAAAGTTGGAGAAACATACGGTATACGAAGAAAACATATTTTCATGGCTGTTATTTTGAAAATATGTGATTAACCCTTCAACCGTATGCATTCAAATGGAATATAAAAGTATGCCTTGTCACATGGTAGGAAATATAACTGTTCCCGAGATTGAACATAAAAGTTTAATTTTGCATATCGTGCTATTTCATCCAAAATGGCGGAGGAATCAGTATATGTATTAGTTAATTTGATGATCGCATAAATACTGCCAGAAACAATGTTAAGTTATAATCGGTTACATAGTTTCGTAGATGCATACTAAGATAAACATTTTATGTAGCCATTATTATGAAAACAAAAGTCTGGCACACTTAAAACATATAAATTAACATGGCGTGCAATAGAACAGCTTATTCGCGAAATTCGGTAGCAATCAGTTGATTTTTTTCCTGAGAAAAGACATAAAAACATTTTTATAAAATGGCAGAGAAATGAGACACTGTAAAAACACACTAGGTGTTTGTAATAGATACGGCCAGCAAACAAATATAACTTGAAATTTGTTTCGTAGTTTCGTAAATCGAGCACACAAACGCATAATAATTATATTGCCACGATTTTTAAAACAAGTGACTGGCCCACTCAAAACATATCAGTTAACATGGCCTACCGTAATGTTAAATGTTTTCCAAGTTTTTTTTTTCCTTAAGATATTACGTAAGAATTTTATTTTTTCTAGTGAAGCTATCTTACAAAATGGCGAACAAAACAGATTTTGTGTAGACACATTAGATAGTTGTAATATATACTTTCAACATGCTAAGTTAAGTTGCTATTGGGGTTGGAATTGATTACATGGTTTCGACGATATAGTATACAAAGCTAAAATTAATGTATGGTAGCCATTTTGAAAATAAATGACTGGCCCACTTACAATATGCCAATTTACATAATCTGCTACAGTACTACTTGTATGCAAATTTTGGGAGGAATCGGTCAATTGTTTCCCGAGGTATGACATTAAAATTTTATTTGTTCGTGTTAGCGGTGTCTTACAAAATGGCGGATAAACGAGGCTCTGTGTAGACACATTTTATTGTTTTAAGTAGATACTGCGAGCATGCTATTATAATTTTNTATTTGTTCGTGTTAGCGGTGTCTTACAAAATGGCGGATAAACGAGGCTCTGTGTAGACACATTTTATTGTTTTAAGAGATACTGCGAGCATGCTATTATAATTTGAAATTGGTTACATGGTTTCATAAAATGAGCATACTAAGATAAAATGTTTGTATGGTCACCAATTAAAAAATATGTTTCTGACCCACCTAAAATATATAAGTTCATATTCATATGGCCCACCGAAGTACAACTTGTTTGCCAAATTTGGTAAATATCGAAATTTGTTTCCTGATATTTGACATAAAAACTTTATTATATAATAAAAGTAGCTATTTTTTTTGGCACATATGATTATTGTAAATATTGTCATCATACATAATTGGGATGAAAAATATATCTAAAATATTTGTATGGCCGCAATTTTGAAAATAGTTTTCTAATCAATTTAAATTACATATGTTTACATGGCCTACCATAGTATTACTTAAATGCCAAATGTGGCATAGTTTTCAAGATATGATGTAAAAATTTAATTTCCTAATGTGATGCTATCTTACAAAATGGCCGCACATCAATAATATCAATTTACAAATCCGATATTTACATGATGCACTGTCAAAATACAATATTTGGTTTTAATAGGTAAAGTGGTTCCCGAGGTACGACAAAGTACTAAATTTAAAAATTAAAAAAAAACAGAATTTTGATAGTAAGCATCTGGTTGGGTCGAAAACTATAAAAGTCAGAAGGTACTCTTTTAAGTACTATGTGTGTACCGAGTTTGGTGAAATTCGGTTCATTGGTTCAAAAGTTTTTAGAGCATGTTCACGCATATACATATATACACACACAAACACACATACATGAAAGTGATCCCATAAGCCTTTCTTTCCTTCTGAAAGTAGGCAAATTATTATTGGCGTGATTGTACTACATTTATGTTTCTCTTCCACACCATCACTGCTTGACTCGACATTTCATTTACCTGGTTCATTGATTTTTTTAGCCTACTTTCCGAACGCAAGAAATGCTTCTGAGATCACTTTCCTGTCTGTGTGTGTTTGACTGTGTATGTGTCCCACCTAAAAAATTTTTTTGCCTGTAATCCGAATTTTGCCAAACTCGGTATGCATATAGTACTTTGCAGGGACATGTGACTTTTATAAGTTGCGACCACGTAGGGTGCGTCTTTTCAAAATTCCGGACACTTTAAAATGTACGACGCTGTGTAATATCCAGGTAACCATTTAATCGATTCAAATCAACTTTCGTTTGCTAACAGTGCATCACGTAAGCATTGAAATTAGTTAAGGATATTGTCATTAGTAAACCTTTTTTTAAGATTGCACCACACGAATAAAATACGCACTTTCAATATATCTCGGTAATTATTCCACCCATTCCCATGCTATATAAATAGATAAAAACTTACTTTGAAAATGGCGGTCATATAAATATTTTAGGTTAACTTGCTTTACCTACCCCACCGTTTAACCAATGTCCATCACACTTGGTATACTGTAAGTGACTATCACAAACATAAAATTTCAAATACATTGCCTTTTTTGTCCGCCATTTTGTAAGATATCGCCACATTAAAAATAATAGATTTTTGTCATATCTTGGTAAAGAGAGCACTTTTGATGCCCTTGTTACTTAATTTCCTATCGGCCCTTTTTCATCCTTCCGCCAATTTTTAAAATAAATGTTGCCATGTAAGTAATATACACAGTGTATGTACTTGACCGGACTGGAAGGTTAACGTCTAAGGCTACAATAAATATATCTATTGACTGTTATTTCAAATGAGAGGGCCTCAAAAAGTACTCGCTTTACCGTGACTACCCTATAGCATCACATGATAAAATTGTGTTTTTATTCCGTGCCTCGGGGAGCAATCCACCACTTCACATCAAATTGTTCACACAAGTAATGCTACAGTAGGCCATGCAAACTAACGTGATTTAAGTGACTCACATACTTGATTTTCAAAATGACTGCGCTGTAACTATTCCAGGTTATTAAACCCTGTCTTCCAAAATTTAGATGTATTACAACCGAAGTTGATGATCCTAATCCTACCTCCATAATTCATGTCAAATAATGGTACGAGGGGCTGTGATTTCGAGTCCTGGGTAAGTCACAAGCTTTTACTTCAACGGGAACACGGTTATCGCTCAGTTAGCATACCGCCCTCCTAATCAAACGATTAAGGCTCGATTCCAGTCAAGGTCACGTCTGTTGTTAGCGTGTAGGAAACATCGCTGACATTTCCGTTAACGGATATTCTCGGGGTGCTACCATTTTTTTTCGGGTCCCTGCCTTCTCCCTCGACTCCGCGTCACTTCAGTCTCTAGTGGTTATAGTCCATTCACGATTACTTCCAACTTTTCTGAAGCTTAACCACGTGTAGAAATATTACACCAACGGGACAACGCACCGCATTCATGCGCGATCAGTTCAATAATATTTCCCGTAAGATCTATTTATTACTAGGCACTACCAGCATGCCTATGTTCTCCCTGTTTTTCTCTCACATTAATTATAAATGAAATACCGAGCGGGAAGACGCAGTGGTAACTCACTGGACTCGCATTCGGGAGGACTCGGGTTCGATTCCCGGTTCGGATATCCTGATTTCGGTTTTCCATGGTTTCCCGAAATCGCTCCAAGCTGGCCATGGCATATTCCTTCCCATTCCTTCCCCAATCCCTCTTCCCTGATCAACTTGCTCCATCTCTAATGACCTCGCTGTCGACGAGACGTTAAGCCCAACTAACTAATTATACATGAAATATTATAATTTATAGAAAGATTATGAGTAAAAGTTCAATTTAACCAAAAATAAGGTACTTTTATGTTAACAGAAGAATAAATCCCTTGTAATACGTGATCTATTTAGGAAACAGCCAAACACGCCATACATAGCGTGATTTTCCAAAGGTTTGTTTCAAAAAGTGTGCAGAAACCGCGAATAGGCTATAAGCGCCCTACAGGTTATCCACGCCTAACTGAGCACTTTTGAAAGCCCTGCCTAGGATCTACTTTTCCTTTCCTTTTATATCCTTCCTGCATGTGTAAAATTAACATTGTCGTGGGCTTAATCATTTTATTCTTGCGTCATCCAAGTCAAAACGTGGAAATGTTAGGAATAAAAACGTCTTACTAATAAGCAGATTCGTACATCGATGTCTTCATGTAAAACAAGAAACAATATTTCCAGTGGTTATAAATTTAAACATTATACTCGTAACACAATGTCATGTCTTAAAACTATTTTTACCAGTGGCAATTAGAATATATAAAGTAGGTCACATACCTTTCTTAATTTCAGTTTCGGGAGATGTGTACCATTGCCATGGTACCTTTCCATTGCCATTAATAAGCTGGCATGCCGGTGTGAAATGTAACATTAATGTAGTTATAGGGAGGTTTTTTTTTTCAATTATTTTTCAAATGTTGATTGATGAACTACTTCAGTATACTGTGAACAGCCTCCACCAGTTGTCTCTACTTGTTTAACCAGTTCAGTCCTCAATTAACTTACGAGCTCAAGTGTTGCAATCGGTCGATATTTTTGACGAGCGCTTTACTTGGCTCGAGTGTGCTTCTCGCAATTAACGGACAACGTGCTGCGTGTTCGCTGATGTCAGTATCCACCATCCACAAATGAGAGGGGCGGGAACTTCAATTCAGATTCCCCGCCACGGAGACGCTCAGAAACACCGGTCACCTATTCCGTGTTGTGTACGCTGCCAGAAATAAACGCCCTTCATTGGCTGAGCCCGCGGTCGCGCGACGTCTAGGGCGCTCGGCTCCGACCGAGGCGAACAGGGTTCGATTCCCGGTGGGGGTCACTCCAGGATATTCGCTCGTAGGAATCGTGCTGGGCGATGCCGCTGGTCGGTGGGTTTTCTCGGGGGTCTCCCGTTTCCCCTCCAGCCCTTGTATTCCTGCGCTGCTCCGTATTCACCTCGCGTCACCCTCGTCGGATCTCAAGACCCTGATGTTAAAAGCCTTCATGTGCAACACGTCCTCGATCACGGAGATGGGGGCTAAGAGGGTTATTTCGCCTGTCTCCCAACTCCCGCACGGGCACAGTTGACCTCTAGCCATGCGGCGTCGAGACCGAATCACTTCCCACGTGTCTAGCTACTACGTGTCATGACCTATAGGCCGTTCACGGTAAAATGAGCACTTTTGAAAGCCCTGCTTAAGATCTACTTGTATACACGTTGTGCATTCTTCCGCATTGCGTAAAATTAACATTGCCATGAGCAACATCACTTTATTCAAGCGTCGGTCGAGTGTAACTGTGAAATTATTAGAAAAGCAAATATTTTACAAATCTCATTTTTTACATTTCGAAGCATTAAAAAAAACAGATAGCGAAATAAATATTTTTTTTAAGTTATCATAAATTGTTACCTAACATATCGTATTCGACCTTAAGTTAAGGAACTACTTTCCCTCCATCGTTACCAACTTTACTGGACGCGTGTCACTAGTGCGCCCGTTACAATATATGTAGGCAGGGACAGTGGCTTTTTTTCTAAGGGTTTATTTCAAAAGTGGTCACTTCATCGTGAACGGCCTTTTGTGTTCTGCTCGCCAGCGCAGCGCGGGGGCAGAAGCCTGGACGTGTCGGGCCCACGCTGACAACGCCGACGAGCGGTCTANATTTTTTTTTGTGTAGGGGCAATAAATAATTTTGTTGTTGTAACAAAATTATTTTGTTGTGCTTATTTAGTTGCACCAAACTAAGATTTAGTTGTTGCAACCGAAGATTTTTTCGGCTCTACGTACATTTAACCGTTTCGGTTTATGGGAAGAAAATGTTGGAAACCCAACCGGGAGTCAAGCCGAGATCACCTGCACCCGAGCGGTACGCCTAAGTAACCTCAGCTGAAGAATTGCGTTCTCCTAGGAATTTGATGTTTTATCACGAGTACTCACTAATAATTTTATGAACGAAGTTATTTCAAAATCACAAATTTCAAAGGCACGTGTATGTTTCTCTTAGTAATAATTTCATGTCAAGTCGTATTACGGTTATTGTGTTGTCTTCTTCATTTGACATAAATAACTTCAAAACTGTTTGGCCTGTACATCATACGTATACGTTCTCTCGCCGTAACAGTAGCGGCATACANTTGGCCTGTACATCATACGTATACGTTCTCTCGCCGTAACAGTAGCGGCATACAGAACGAATTATCCACAAGAGGAGAATGTTGGTATACTGTACCTTCACGAGTAATGTTTCAACTGGTTAATTTTTTGCAGCGATTTGCAGCATTTAACTGCCACCAGAGGGCACTAACGTCGATACAAATCTGATTAACGACCACGAGAGTAAGACGAGGTCGTGTGCAGTATAATCAGCGTCAGTAGCCCCCGATGTTGCCTTCTTCGATAAGTCAAGCTTCCTGCTGCATATATAGAACGGATGGGCTTTGGAACGTCTGTCATGGAACTTCAGGAAAACAAACACCCTGCAGCCATTGTTGGAAAAACGCAAGTTCGTTGNAGAACGAATTATCCACAAGAGGAGAATGTTGGTATACTGTACCTTCACGAGTAATGTTTCAACTGGTTAATTTTTTTGCAGCGATTTGCAGCATTTAACTGCCACCAGAGGGCACTAACGTCGATACAAACCTGATTAACGACCACGAGAGTAAGACGAGGTCGTGTGCAGTATAATCAGCGTCAGTAGCCCCCGATGTTGCCTTCTTCGATAAGTCAAGCTTCCTGCTGCATATATAGAACGGATGGACTTTGGAACGTCTGTCATGGAACTTCAGGAAAACAAACACCCTGCAGCCATTGTTGGAAAAACGCAAGTTCGTTGNACTTTGGAACGTCTGTCATGGAACTTCAGGAAAACAAACACCCTGCAGCCATTGTTGGAAAAACGCAAGTTCGTTGCAGCAATATGGTTTGGTCCACTAATACTTCTGTAAGAAATACTGAACCTATTTTGTTATGTATTCATCCTTGGAGATCATGCACACCCGTGCCTGTTAACTGTTTCTCGTGGGACGGTTGGTATCTTTCAGCAGGACAATGCGACGTGTCTTACGTCCGAAAATGTTCGGGAATTGTTGGATTGTTACGGCCAAGACTGTAAGTGCTCCCCGGATCTCCTAGTTGTCCAGACTTGTATGCAGAGAGCAGCTTTGGGACCATCACGATTGTCGTGTTCGCCATGTGGAATCCTCCGATACGCACACTTCAGCAGTCTGCATAGATAACTAGATATGTACACATTGGGCAAACTTCCAGTACTGCACATGTTCGAACACACCAAGCATCTGAAGACACTCTGCATACAACGGTTCCCGCGAACGGTGGTACTAATTATCCTTAATTTAGAAAGGGTGTGTTATTTGTGAACATGCGGGCCACGGGATTGGAAAGATAAAGGAAGTTACAACGCAAAAAAGTGCGAGTAGGGATCCAAAGACTTCAAAAGTGCGATTTAAAGGTACTTTACTAAAGTACAGCAATTTTTCAGAGAAACCCCCCTTCCCCCCTTCCGGCAGTAAAGCATAAGAATACCCATTTACGGAGGAAGCCGTATGTAATAACTGAATTCTAAGAGCCAACGCTCTTCTTTCCTTGGACGTCTTGAGAGCTTCTTCTTGACGGAAGAGCTGCTGTGGGTTGTCACTTAGGACTACGCCGTAACGTGAAGCTCGAGAAGTTGCGACATTAACTTTTTTCTGAAGGGGCTCAGCTCCCAAGAGTTCCTTTGTGAGTCGGCAGAAGTAATTACGTAAGTTGGATTGCCAACACAGAACGAGTATCTTTGTCTCCACAGAATCATCTTTCTCGCTTTAAGCAAAGCCGTGACGTATAACTAAAGTATCTGAAAGTTTAATCAAGACAAATCGAAGTAACGTTTATTTTCGCTAATATTAATTACACCTTCCCTTGTAGTTTAAAAAGTAATCTGTAGTTCAGTGAAATAAGTAGTTACTTTTTATTTGCTGGTTTACGATGTTAAACTTATGAGTAAATTTTCAGCTAGGACAACAGTATGTATAGTCTATTCGCGGTTTATTCACAATTAAAACCGTTGAAAAATCACTCCACGTACGACGTGAAAGCTTGTTTCCTAAATATGCCATGTAGCACAAACGTTTTATATTTATGTTAACATAAAAGTATCTTATAGTTGGATAAATTCAATTTTTAATTTTTTTCCCAATTANTTATGTTAACATAAAAGTATCTTATAGTTGGATAAATTCAATTTTTAATTTTTTTCCCAATTATAAATTATAATACATAATTTATAATTCAAATAACAGAAATAGAAATTAAATGGGTGTGTTAGTAATGCCTCGAAGGTAATAGTTTAGATGGAAATTATTATTACTCTGAGTACACACGAAATCGGTGCGTTGTCCCTCTGGTGTAATTTTCTATACTTGGTTAAACTTTGTTTGCACGAGGTGGAGGAATTTTCTGAAAGTATAACTTTTGCAGGGTCCCAGGAAAGTTGGAAGTAAACTTGAGCGGATTATAGCGCCAGTTTTTTAACATATCCATATTCGTCATCTGGCCANTCCAGGAAAGTTGGAAGTAAACTTGAGCGGATTATAGCGCCAGTTTTTTAACATATCCATATTCGTCATCTGGCCATCATTTGGTCTGATAGCATCTTTCAGCATAGCCAACGTACCCTGTTTCCCGTAAGTATATCCCTGGAGTAAACAAAGTAAGTACTATCAGGAATGATTATTGGTTGCTTTGCTTCGTAAGAGGTAGTGGCGGCATGGCGTTAGTGAACTTGAAAGGACTGGGTGGAAAGTTAGTGGGTGGATGAGTAGAAGAAAAAATAACGTGCTGCCCCCTCTGGGAATGGCTGTATGCGTGTCACGCCCACGCCCATTACTTCCCACGCCGCTGTCAACTTAGGCCTAGGGCGTGCCTCGCAGTGTGGGCGCTACTCTCGCCCAAGTCGCCAGCTCTGCAATCGGATGCACGCGCTCTCCAAACGCTGAACAAAAAAAACTTTAAAATCGCTAAATATAATTTTTCAAAATGCAGCCTGCTATAAGGTTGCTTCTACTACAGGTTAGAAAGATCTATGTTATAAGTTTAGCAAAGAGTAAATTTTCGCCACTAGGTAAGAGCTAGTGTCGGAAAAGTACCAGATTTTCTCTATTTTCTACGTTAAAAATCTGGGCAATTGTATTAATCATACATCAGATTCGTAACTAAGTAAAACCTTATATTTTATAAGTCACCTTAAGTTACAATTTTGATTAAAAGTTACCTTTTGGAACACTGTGCAACTAGCGGCGGAAATTTTTCCTATGCCAAACTCTCCCATAAGAAATCTCGTTTTGTTCCTAACCTGAGTAGAATAAACCTTAACCATGCCAAATACCTCGTTTCATTTTCGCATGACGGCGGGAGCAGATCACTGCCACAAAATTGTAGTGACTGCCTACTTGTTCCTTTGAACTGTCTAAATTTGTCGCTGTTATTCGTCTCGTTCCTTTACGTTTCGTTTCTTGTCATTTCTTGTCCGACTTGATTGTGATTCCCAAATCCTCACACGTTTGTTGATTCTAAATTTTTGTTGTAGTTTGATTTGTGGTTTTTAATTATATTCGTGCTGCTTTCCCGTGGGCCGTTTGTGTATTTCAATAATATCGTTTAATAAATTTATTTATCCGTTTTCTATGGCTACAATAAGTAAAATATTTTCTCATTTCGATGTGTGTATTTTTCATTGATTGTATTCTTCTCTCAGAATATAAATTTTCAAACCGTTTTCAAGTGATAAATTTATGTCTGGTTTAATTTGTTCTATTGCACTGTTATAAACAGGAAACACAAATATACTTTTTTTTAAATCGGTATCTATAAATATTATAGTAAGCGCAAAGCACATTTATTACCACAAAACTTTTCAGAGTACCTATTCCAATTAAATATTTTGTAGCAGCCGCAGAATATTTATCCCGGTGAGTTATGGACTTGAGGCCATGCAAGGGCAACGCATAGCATACACATGCAAGCACTACGACGAGAACTATAGTGAGATAAATACTAATACTTTTATGTGTACGCACGGTAATTTGTTTCCATTGTTTCATCAATAAGATATTTCGACTCGAGTCCCCATCGGACATCACTGACGAGCTATGTAAATACCTAGGTTGATGGAAATCTTTGGGATTACTTTCTGTAAAACGGGTTGTGGTTCGGCGCCGTCATTTCCAGTTTTAGTTCATGGCCCTCAAAAAGCAAGAGCGATCTCTGTCAATTATCGCAACATTCATTCCTCGGTCTGAGAATGGACACATTTTAGCTTCCCAATTAGTGAGATTTGCGCGTTTCTGAGACGAAATATTTTTTACTGACTTTGAGAAACAGAAGTTACACTAGTTTATTTGGTTTGTATTTGTTCTCTACGATTTCTAAGTATAATTACGTGCAATCCGATTCAATTGGATTCGATTTATTGCAAAGGCAGGGATTTTCAACCACTTCGCTAAAGCCGTTTTTTTTTTTTTTTTTTTTTTTTTNAGGGGGTTTACGAGCTGGTTATTTAGTTACACCCCTTCTTTACTTTATAGACTTTGATGTTAAAAATACATGTTTTCAATAACTGTCTACTTTACTGATCACAATAATGTGTCAACCAAATTCTTTAGCTTCTAAAATAAATAATATCCATGATAATTTACAGTACATGGGATAAAATATTTTACCAAAAAGGTATAATATTCAATTTGTTTCATTTATGTCCTGTGTCCAGGCGTAAATATAGTATAAATTAAGTGCTGTTTTTGAGCTCCTGTTGATTATTTCCTTAAAAAAAACTATCGCATAATTTTGTAGCCACAAAATGACAAAAATTAAATAGTTCATGTTCTGTGTACAAACTTTCTTCGTTGATCTACAGAGTAGATAAGTAAGCACAAACGAAATGGCTTCGTGGTTTCTTTGATGCTGGCGTAACCATTCTCCGATTGGCTGCGCGAGGCCCTGAGTACGGCCCCTGCTCCTGATTGGCTACTGTGTGCTGCGAAAGGTTGTTACTTCACTTGCCTGTTGCTAGCCAGTAGATTACCAGTTACTGATTGGCGAACAGCGTTCCATCATTTACCTGGCCAGTGACGCCATTTTGTTGGCGTATGCGGCTGCTGTTCATGGCACAAGCAGCTGTTTAACCTCTGTATTTTTAGGTACTCTGTTATAAAGTCATTCGATCTCTGCTACACTGTTACAAGTTGTCCAGTGAAATCGAAGGCCGAAAGTTTTATTTTAAATGTGATTTTGTAACTTTCGGGAACGATTCAACAGCGTGTAAACTCTTGTTAGCCGCCTTAATTCTATCGGAGAGTATCGCTGCATTGTCACCGTCACTGTCCCGTACACTTTGCGCTGGGTTTGCTGACTGTGCTGTCGACAGAACTGTCTTGTGCTCACAAGGAAAAGGATATTGTGATGAGAGCTGCCTGCCAAACAGGCGAAGTGGCCCATTCTTCACTTAATATGACTTATTCCGACACTCCTGGAGTGGAGTGGGGAGATTTAGGCGGCTCTTAACAGTGACATCTTGAGAGCCAATGAGGGTGGAGTGGGGAGATTTAGGTGGCTCTTAACAGTGACATCTTGAGAGCCAATGAGGGTGAAGTGGGGTGAGTAAGGAGCAGCGCGGTAATGTAAGAGCGGGGGAAACGGGAGAACGCCGAGATAACCCGTCAACCAGCAACATCGTCCGGCACGATTCCCATATGCGAAGACACTCCACGAATTTGAATAGGAAAGATGTTTCTAACTTCTTAGTTCCAAGGTGAAAATTCAGACTCGATGCTTGAAACCGTCATTTAACACTATGTTAAGTAGATAACATATTCAATTGTAAACACGCTGAGTGAATTTAACATGAGTAGCTTTAGAATAGATGAGCTCTATCATAAAAGAACTCTCTACATATTAAAGCAGCCATAAGTTTAGTATTCCTATGATATTTTTACTTCCTGTTAAATAACTTAATTTTCGCTAAACATCTTTTGCGCCACTTGATAAAATATCAGCGATATTCGTAAAGGTATGCGTAGAAAATACGGCAGGATAATAATGTCTTTTCAAATAACTTTATTAAAATAAGGTAAGTGTATTACTAAAATCCCAAGAAATATTGATTGACAGGCGTTGTAATTATTTTGTAATANTTATTAAAATAAGGTAAGTGTATTACTAAAATCCCAAGAAATATTGATTGACAGGCGTTGTAATTATTTTGTAATAATAAAAAAAAAATTGGTTACCCACAATAATCTTGCTGATAAAGTTTAATTTTGCTTATATTTCAAACACATTACTTTCTGTTATATTTGTATTGAGTAAATCTGACCGTATATTTGAATTTAATTGTTATATGACTTACGAACTAGCATCGGCGCACTGAAACTAGTAAACCAAGAATTTTCGAACTTCGACTCCTAATTTTCTGGACTTAGTTCTCCTTTAATTTACTCCCCAGTATCTCCGAGTATTACAGTAACCTCAAAAATTCAGTACAAAAATTATATTAATTTGCATTCTTGCTATAGAAATTTAAATTTTGGGACAAAAGCTNAACCTCAAAAATTCAGTACAAAAATTATATTAATTTGCATTCTTGCTATAGAAATTTAAATTTTGGGACAAAAGCTATTCCCGACGTTATAAAATGTTTGTAGTAGCACTGAAACAATTTTTAATTATAAAATAATTATACAGTAACATGAAAGCGAGCCGTAAATTACACATATCGCGAAGTATTTTCAATACACAAATGTTACAAATAAAATGTATGCCGGGGCTTTTGTAGGCTGAAAAATGTCCATTGCCTCAAATTCTTGTAAGCACGGCCAAACGAGGTGCAATAGAGCCTTATATAGCATTGGCATCACAGAGTATAGTCTATTCGCAAGGTATAGTCTATTCACAGTATCTAAACACTTTTTGAATCAAACATTGGAAAATCCACTCCTTGTATGACGTGTTTTGTTGTTTGCTTAATATGTTATTTATCACGGGCGTTTTATGCTTTAGTTAACATAAAATTATTTTACTTTTGGTTAAGTTGAACTTAAACTTATATTGTGCCTGTGAATTTTAATATTTCATTTAGAATTTTTATGAATTAAAAAAAGAGAGAAAAAATATGTGTT
Organism: Clitarchus hookeri; assembly: GCA_002778355.1. NCBI lineage: Eukaryota > Metazoa > Arthropoda > Insecta > Phasmatodea > Phasmatidae > Clitarchus > Clitarchus hookeri. Next base: position 270,278 of record NQII01002597.1, on the reverse strand, counting down.
TGTACTGTTTCGTACGAAATAGTTCTCATACAAAATATTATAAAACTGAGTGCCCAAAAATTCGGTGCCGTTGTCTTTTTGGTGTAATTTTCTAGAATTAGTTAACCTTTTTTTTCCATTAGTAGGTGGAATAGCCTGAAAGTATAACTTCACAAGGGCTTCAGAAAAGTTTGAAGTAACCGTGAATGGACTATGCATACGTAAGCATGCAGAGTTATGAAACAGCCGCTTGTATTGAGAACTCAAGCCGCACGCTCCGGTAAAACGGCGTCACTTGCCAGCAACATATCGGGCGCCGGTCGCCACTCAGCGCTAGGTAACTTACTCTACAGCCGGCAGCCCAGCCAATGGGATATCTTCCGCGGCGTGACGTAGCCATTCGGACGCAAGACCAATTTCCAGAGCCTCGCGCAGCCAATCAGCGCGTTGGTACGCCCCCACGTCAATCTAATCGCCACGCAATTTCACTTATGTGTGCTTATAGGCTGTTCACGGTAAAGTGAACACTTTTGAGGCCCTAGTTTATTTTTTATTTCATCCATTTTTTATCCTTTAGCCAGCTTTAAAAATAAATATTGCCACGTAAGTAATAAGCACAGTTTTTATATTCCACCGCACTATAAAGTTAACGTCTAAGGCCAAAATAAAATGTATTCATTGACTATTATTCTAAATTAGAGGGCTTTCAAAAGTGCTGACTTTACCGTGAACAGGCTATAACTCTTCTGCGACGTCGCAGTGATTTGAGGTGGTTACGTGAGTAGCTTCGGCGGCGAGAACGTTTAGAACCCGCGTGAATTATTTAATTGTTCAAAAAAATCCATAAAACCACTTCAAGGGGGGGGGGGAAAGGGAAACAGCAGCGAAGAATTAAAAAAAAAAACTCTGGCTAAAACGAAAACAAAAAAAAAAAACCTTTCAGCTGAAATATTTGCGAAAATTCAATAACGGCACTAAAAATAACCGGCACTGTGGTCCCGCTGCCGCGCACCTGGCTCACGCTGGAGCAAAAAACGAGAGATACGCATTGAAAACACAGGCTGCCGCAGTGCAGGGAATACCTGGTCAAAGACTGGAAGCTCTTCAAATAAAAATACGAATATTTTATAGAGAAAAACTAAATCGCTTCTTAATTGTTTGTGTACTGTGGCTGAAAGGTAATGGGCCGTTTTTTTTTTTTTTTTTTTTTTTTTTTTTTTTTTTTTTTTTNTCGACCAGCTGTATTTCACAACACTTGAGCTGAGATCCACTTTCGTGATTGGATGGTTTGAGTGCTACGCGTATTGGGTGTCTGCGTGCAAAATAACAGACGTGCAGTATTAAAGTTACCTCATTCTGATTGGCCAGACATGCCGAAAGAAGTCTTCTCAAAAAGACACGCCACCAGTAAGCAAAAGAAAACTGCTCGTACGCCCGTAAGGTATTGAGATATAGCATGTACGGAAATATTATTGCGCCATTCGGGTGTCTTCAATAATAGCAGTTATCCTGGCACTCTGGGTATACGCAAGTAAACAACCGAGACGAAAAAAAAAAAATAAGACTGTTTTTTATTATGATTTAAAGGAGGAATTACCGTTCTTGTCTGTTACCTTGATATTTTTCACTCACGAAGTTGTAATTTAATTTCCAGGGAATTAAGCATTTGTATAGGGCAAAGTTTTGTCTCCGAAACGGCCAATGGCTTCGTTCCTCTTCCCTTAATTAGTAAAACGGGGAAGGGGGTCGTGGGATCGTCCAGTGTATTTTGCCCTCGAAGAAAATGTGAAACTTTAATGTAATGTAGGCTCACTTACTGTTTAAGCGTTTGTGCATATTTCTGTTTACAGTTACAACAGCACTGTTGTATGCGCTATTACGATGTACCATCGGTTGCAAAGCCTTTTTGGGACGTAACGGTAATCATTAAAGCCGATACGACCGGAACGGGCAGCGGAGAGACACAAAGGGCCCGCACACGACTTTCTCGTTCTGGAACTCAGGGAAATGTGCTGCCTTCTCCGTTACCTTCCTGCGCGCTGACGTCCTGTCCGTCTGAATAAGGGCGAAGAAAGGCTGTATTGCGCAGGCGGCATTCTTTATCGCTCCCCGGAACATTCCCAGTAAATCCTACAACACTACGACCAAACGCTAACCTGGAAGGGCGTCAGACTTGACAACAGGAGAGGCATATAAAATTACCGAGGGTGAAACGTGGGCTGATAGCATCCTGCACCTAGAATACAGTACGTGGTAAAAATTTAACAGGCGGGTTTTCTCGGGGATCTCCCGTTTCCCCCGCCCTTGCATTCCGACGCTGCTCCATACCCGCCTTGCTTTATCCTCATCGGCCCTCACTCAAAGATAGACCTTGGTCCCGGGCGATTATGAGACGCGAGAGTGGGAAGGAGGAGGAGAAAGAGAGACCGCTCCAAGTGTTCGAATGCCGGCGTGTTGTGAACATCACTCACAACTGCTATTTTCAGCCGCCCTGAGGGAGAAACAGGCGATCCCGTCCCGGAACCACGTGCCCGCACGACGCCACCCAACCAGCGAGCAGAAATCTTCCGCTTCGCCTCCCGTCGCACAATTCAAATCCTCTCTCTTTAAGTTTGTGACTCACGCGCGAGTCCACTCTCTCGCGGGCCTTGCTGCTTCGGCCGGAAATTACGGGTCCCCCGCCTGCCCGATGCTTGAACTGCGTTGGAAATCCTGTTTTATTGACGAAACTATTAAACGTGCCCCCGGTATGTTTTCCTACGAAAAGACATTCTACCCCAGGCGAGGACGGAATGGTACTTTAAAGTCACCACGCATGATGTCAATGTTATTTTGGAGACCTCCAACATAGTCAAAACATACTAGCCGGACACGAGCCAAACTACGGTAGGATCCTGTATTCAAATTTGCTGCAGACTTTTCATCAATAAAATGATAGGTTCACAGCTGAAAGTCCCATAAGTACACGCAGCACTACGAGAACACCGCACGCCAGTTTAGAGCTCTACGCGTAGCGGCGATGGCGTTCTTGTAGCGCGTGCCAGCGTAACCCTTATAGCTCCCGCGGGACGCTTAATGTGGCGTGGTCTACTAGCTGAATGGAGTGGAGAGATATGTGCGGCTCTTAACATCAGGATCTTGAGTGCCAGTGAGAGTGAAGTTTGGTGAGTTCGGAGCAGCAGCGCCGGAATGCAAAGGCGGGGAATGCGGAAGAGATCCACGAGGAAACCCGCCTACCAGAGACATCGTCCGGCGCGATTCCCACGTGCAGAAATTCGGGTTCGTCTTGGTGGAGGGGGGTGAGCTCTGTAGCTACTGCGTCAACCGCGGCCCCTCTACCAGGCCTGAAAACTAACACTTATAATGTTTCCGACGTAATATTTCGTCACCTGAATTTGACTGAATTGCTCGAAGTTTACCGTAACATCACGGCATCCGCATTCTTTGAAGACACTTTCGAAGTAATATTACTTCAGTAGTAGTTTTCTTGATGTTCTCTGCTACGCAATATTAACGTCAGCGACATCCGAAGTGAGAATTACTCAAATGAAAAGGATGGATTGTGTGTAATTCTACGTAGGAAAGTACATTTAATTTGGACACTTTCAACTCGGTGTTATATTGGCATAGAACCGGCAAACAATGAACGCTGTTCAGTACAGTGAGCGTATCCGGTGCTGAGTGAACTATCGGGGTGGTTTTTTATGATAATACAGAGTCATACAGCCGTTAACACAGGGGACTGACTTAGAGCTTGTCTTAATTGTTAGTGAATCTGTACCGCGCTGAAAGTTGTAAACGCCTCGTAAAAATTACCATTGAACTTTATATATTGCCCACCACGTATGCTTCAGAGTTAATTAAACACATTTTCAAAACTTTCATAGTTTCTTTTTCTGCAAATGTTACGGAAGGAAAAAATTAATTTTTCTATGGTCTCAATGCCCAGTATCCATACATCATCGATGAGAAACTGTGAAACTGTTGAGAAAATTTAATGAACTATCACCAAATATGCCTTAAGCCTACAGAGAGCACGTCGAATAATATTTTCTTCCCAATGTTTACAGCAATATCTGGTTCCGAAAAAAAATATGAGATTTCAAAAAATTCTTAATGTAAACTCTTTTCAGTTCTGTCTTTTATATATTCATAGTCAGTTTTGGTTATGTTAATTTTTTTTTCATCAGTTGATTTGTCAATAGCTTAGCTAACCTCGAATTAGGCATATGGATCAAGTGAGTTAAGAGGTTTTGAGAGCCGATGAGGGTGAAGCGAGCAGAGAATGGAGCAGCGCCGGAATGTAAGAGCAGGGGAAACGAGAGAGCCTCTAGAAAACCCGCCGACCAGCGGCATCTTCTGGCACGATTCCCACATGCGGAAATCCGGGGGTGGCCCCACCGGTAATCGAACCCGGTTCGCCTTGGTGGGGGGGGCAAGTTATCTAACCACTACACCACCGCGACCCCATTTTGAATTAATGTGGCTGTAAAACAACACTAGGAAAATACAGCCCCCAGTGTAACCAACTGAGGTCGAAATAACCACCTCCCGAATTCAAGACATGTACGCTATTCCATGATCCCAAACACGCCCCGTAAATTTCAATCGAAAAATCACAAGCTGTTATTTTTTGTACACAACAGCATTTGGTTACTTGTTCGAAGCCATAACGTCTCCCTATTAGATATTTAAAAGTTCAATGGAGTTTAAACATCGTAAAATTAATTTCGAAAGCTTGGTCATTACAGTTTGCACAGAGAAGCTCGCAGACATGTAAACACACATCAAAGAACCGACTGATTGATGTCATAAGGCGTCCCCCTATGTGCGTTTTTTATATACGCGTTTTTATAACACACTATTAAACGTCTTTACAGCTTGTTTTCTTACAAAAAGAACGCACACTTAAAATTAATTAAACTAATAGAGATATTTATCTATACATCGCGTGTTGCAAACGTAATTGTTGGAGCTTTTGACTCAGTAAAGAAACTTGATATAAAATTATATAAATTGATTATGTGCAGACTTTGTTAGCAGGCTTCCCAAAGACAAAACTGTAAGTTGTCCGCTTGTGACCCATCATACTTGCACGCTGCAAGACATAAAGTTTGCACATATATCAACTGGCTTGTACGTAGAGACGACTAGGTTATTTATATGCATGCCAATGTCACCCTTGACGATCCCTACCTCACGAACCTCGAACGTATATGACACAGAAAAGCAAGAGAGACAGCAAGAAAGACTTCAACGTTGATTTTTTAATGTTTTCAAGGAACTCGAAAGTCGTTACGTAACAGCAAACTCCTTGTAACACTGTTAAATTCGGGGCCGCGGTGGTGCAGTGGTAAGACTAATCGCCTCCCACCTAGGCGAACCAGGTTCGATTCCCGGCTGGGTTGTTCCCGGATTTTCGCATGTGGGAATCGTGGCGGACTATGCCGCCGGTCTGCGGGTTTTCTCGGGGATCTCCCGTTTCCCCCACCCTTTTCTTCCGGCGCTGCTTCATACTCACCTCGCGTCACCCTTATCAGCTCTAAAGAACTCGCTTTTAAGAGCCACCCGAATCTCTTCACTCTTCATTCACTTTAAATTGTTTCCTCGTACGGCAAACGAGCATAGTTTTAAAAGATGTAAAGTAAGACACGTCAGTGCGGAGACGTTTGAAGATGAGGCGGCGAAGGCAGGAGAATGTGCGCCTGCTGTAAACAGGGCCATAAAAGTTGGCAGGCGAGGTGCAGAGCTGCGCCAAGTTGCACGGGAAGTGTATGGCCGGCGAACGGCATGGCGAGAGCGGCAAGAACACTGCGCACCACCCGAAGACGATGTATATAGTTACGTTCTCCCTGGCTACCAGGTGCCGCCTCGGTCAACTGTCACGAGGGTGCTGCCACCCTCTGCCGGCGGGCCAATTTCACCCCCAGCGGCTGCTCCGAGCCGGGGTTGGGGGGGGATGAAGCTGTGAAGACGAGTGTGAGACTGGGATCGGGAGGAAGGGCAACATGTAACATTTCCTTTCCACTCCTTCGCTCCGCAAATAGCTTTCTCGCACAACACATTTCACAGATGGAACTACGAAATTTGCTCCGTATCACCGAAATTTCTCAGAAAACCACTGGAAACTCAGCCACTTTAATAACTAAGTTGAAAAAAAGCAATTGTGTGGCAACAAAATATTTTGTGGGGTCTTGCCTTACCAGTTTTATTTATTGGGGGAGGGGGAAATGTTTACTCGCCACTAAATTGTTTTTGATTAACGAAATTAGTGTCCATTTTATAACCACTGACAATTCATCTTTACTTGGTACAAAATAATTATGTGCTCGCAATAAAATTTGACAGAATTAATTCACAAAAAATTCGTGAATTAAATTGCCGGTAACAATAAACGTCTTCAGCTAATCTGTTTTTACATAATTATTCTTTGACTGTTTAGTACGAAGTATATTTTTCTATTATGTTTCTATTGCAGTTTCATAAAACTGAGTTTCACGTTCAAGACGTATTATTTTATAAAGGAAGATTCGAAAACATTGATTTAATGTTTTTGGCACATAGAAAGATCACCGTTTATGGCCATGAAAATAACGCTATAAATTGACACTAAAATCATGCTGATTCTTTCAGTGAACACATTTGGATGATGTAACAATGAATTCCATTACCCAGGGCACTAAATCCCAGTGCATTGTACTGATTTTACCAGATATTTCACAGCGTATCAAGTGTAGCTTCAGTGAACAGTGATTCATTGAATAGAATCACTTACACCTATAGTTTGTGTGGGTGTGCGTACGTTTGAGAGATAATGAGAAAGAATTGGCTACACTATCCATACCGATTTAGTAAAATAGTTATCAGTGGTAGCATTAGGCCCACGCCCTCTATTAAAGAGATCATAATAAACATGATATTCGTAATAAATCACATATACCGACTTAGAATTGCAAAATACTCTGTTCAAAGATGATGAGTTCACAGCCCTAGAGCTGTTATGAACTGCAATTCAAGTCACTGTGACGGAGACTGTGGCGCGCAAAAGTTGGCTTAATTGCTTCCCGCAGTACGAAGGTGAGTCAGGCCTAACAATCGCAAGGGATGCGAACCCAGATTCTACGTTTGAAAGCCAGAAACGTTAACCACCGCAGCACGGAGGTGGTCGCTTCCACAGAAAGTAGGTTAATTAGTTTCGCAAACAACTTCTTGTTTTCTTTTCTGAAACGTCCTCCCCTTAACTACTTGAAGGGCGTCTTTAGAACGACTCGCGTTCTAACCAACTGAAGCCTGTACTAGTATGCNGTTTTCTTTTCTGAAACGTCCTCCCCTTAACTACTTGAAGGGCGTCTTTAGAACGACTCGCGTTCTAACCAACTGAAGCCTGTACTAGTATGCTCGAACGCGTCACGTGCATAAAGGTATCCGTTACCCGGGATTCGAAACGCAGAGTACCGACTGTATATGAATACGGGTAGAGCGATCTCGCTGCTGCGCAGAACCAAAACTCCGTGTCCCAACACTGAACTGCTTTGTTGCCAACACGACTATCATAAATGACGTGGATAGTATTTAAGGTTAGAAAACTGTTTATGTAAACTAGTGTTTTGAGATTTTTGTATACTTCCTATAACCAATTTTTAATGCAATTAGACCAAAGTCAAATTGGAAAGTATTTTATTNTTTGAGATTTTTGTATACTTCCTATAACCAATTTTTAATGCAATTAGACCAAAGTCAAATTGGAAAGTATTTTATTCTTGTAAAAGTGATTGCATTTTCAAACTTAAGGTATAAAAAACGTTCATCACTGTTGAGCATGTGACTTTGGTTTCGGGTATGTCGATGTCGAGTACATGCGCAGAAGACGAAGAATCGGTCTACCTCATCTATAGTCTGCGACAGTGACAACGTAGGAAATCTTTTACAGAATTGACTAACTAGACGTACTGCATTTAAGCTGTTCACGGTAAAATGAGCACTTTCGAAAGCGCTACTTAAGATTTACTTGTNTTTGAGATTTTTGTATACTTCCTATAACCAATTTTTAATGCAATTAGACCAAAGTCAAATTGGAAAGTATTTTATTTTTGTAAAAGTGATTGCATTTTCAAACTTAAGGTATAAAAAAACGTTCATCAATGTTGAGCATGTGACTTTGGTTTCGGGTATGTCGATGTCGAGTACATGCGCAGAAGACGAAGAATCGGTCTACCTCATCTATAGTCTGCGACAGTGGCAACGTAGGAAATCTTTTACAGAATTGATAACTAGACGTACTGCATTTAAGCTGTTCACGGTAAAATGAGCACTTTCGAAAGCGCTACTTAAGATTTACTTGTATACACGTTGTGTATTCTTCCGTCTTATGTGAAATTAACATTGCCATGGGCCTCATCACTTAATTCATGCGTTGGTAAAGTGAAACTNTATACACGTTGTGCATTCTTCCGTCTTATGTGAAATTAACATTGCCATGGGCCTCATCACTTAATTCATGCGTTGGTAAAGTGAAACTGTGAAATTATTATAAAATTAAGTAGTTCCAAATCTGCTCATATTTACACTTCAGTGAATTTTAAAAAAAAAACAGAAAGTGAAAGAAATAATTTACGTTATCACAAATGGCAATCTAACACCTTTTACTCGACGTTCAGATATGGAACTACATTCCCTCCACCTTTGCCAACTTTACTGGGCGCATGTCACTCAATGCAACCGTTAAAACATATGCAGGTAGGGGCAGTGATTTTTTCAAAGGTTGATTGCAAAAGTGATTACTTTATCGTGAATAGCTTTTTAGTATGATTAATTCGAGCTTCGTGCAGACTTCAATAGCCCTGCTTGCAGGGGCACTTATTGGAGCTACTGTGTATCCTTGTCATCTGAGGCTTTGCTCGCTAAGACGCCGTGGTCATGTGACAGAGTACCTAAGAATGCAGAGATGAAACAGTCGCTCGGACCACAAACTTCAACCGCATGCACCAGCAAAGTGACTTCACTAACCAGCAACGCGTCCAAACGCCGTACGCCAACCAGCGCCTGGTAACTTACTCGGACAGCCCAGCCAATATACATTTCCTAGCACAAAGCCAATCAAACGCAAGACCTGTTCCAGAGTCTCGGGCTGTCAATCAGTGAAGGCGTACGCCCACATCAAAAGAACCGTCACATAATTTGACGTCTGTGTAGTTATCTACTCTGTGGTTTTGTCACGTAGCTAAGAGACCTCAACGGCAATAATTCGAACCATTGGGCTACCAGGTCGGTAGCCCAATGGTTTGGGACGCTTCGTAAAGACGAAATCCCGTCGTCTTCGACTTCCATACGAGACTGTGTGATGTAAAACCCTGACATTGACCTCTGCATCAATACACATTACAGGACGGCTGTTGAAAGCAGCCGGCTAGAAGTACACGAGTCGTGAATCTGACCGCAGTTTATTTGTAGTAACCATTCGATNGCGCTGTTGAAAGCAGCCGGCTAGAAGTACACGAGTCGTGAATCTGACCGCAGTTTATTTGTAGTAACCATTCGATGTAACCCATCCGCTTCAGTCGTAACCAGTATTTGTTTACAATCTGCTACTTATTTGCTGACGACTCAAACGCTGAATGTGATCTGGAAAAATGGACACTTTGTGACATGCCTGTAATGNTTGCTACTTATTTGCTGACGACTCAAACGCTGAATGTGATCTGGAAAAATGGACACTTTGTGACATGCCTGTAATGAACGTTGTCTTTCACAAAACACATGTTTCATGGAAAGTGAAAAGAACAAATTGCGATTTATTTTAGAGAAATAATATTTTCGGACAAGGATGCTACAAGTTTCCGAAATTCAACACACTACATACCAACCTTTACAAAGTCACGTAGAAAATGTTTTGAAGTAAAATATTTGAATGTCGTTTGGAGTTTAAATAGACTGTAGCGGATATACGACATATATCAAGAAAAAACACTGATAAAAATAAAAATATTTGGATATTAATACTGCACTCATCGATGGCGAACAAAAAAAATTGCCCTTGGTAGATCGCTGTTTGTGGCACCTACCGAACATGGATTACATGTCTGTCTTGTTAGGGTATTGGATAATGAATGAAGCACATAGTTCGATATATCCTTGCACACGCCGCACACATGCCCGAAGTAATTGTTTAAAAATAGCTTGGAGAACTGTNCACATAGTTCGATATATCCTTGCACACGCCGCACACATGCCCGAAGTAATTGTTTAAAAATAGCTTGGAGAACTGTTTGTCTGCGCCAGAGTAGCACGACGACGCTGCTGGTTGCTTTAGTAAGAGAATTTAAGGGCCTGTATTAGGGTCCATTGTGACCAAGGGGGGGTTATGAGTGGTCTCGTCAGCTTCGTCTTGATTTCGCATATACATATCTTTCATCCTCGGTCGTTTTGGTGGCACTCCCGAGGGACCCGGCTGCGGAGAAGTGGCGCGCGCGCCATTTTCGTTCTGTATGCTAGTATTTGGAGCCCCATAACTTCTTTCCTGGTGATCCGATTCTCTTAATTTTATCTTCTCTCTATACCTGCGGCATTTTTCTGTCGAATTTAATGGCGGTTGTTGGTTTTGGGGCAGATTTAGACTCGGATCCTTGCCCTTCTTTCGCGGCATGGCACTGTTTCACGGGTTCAAAGTGCAGCTGCTTCGAAAATGTTCAGAGTAGATCAGTTATTGTTACGTTAAAAGGAGGACCCTTTCAAGCTCCTTCGAATGAGCTATCACTCGCGTCCGCGGCACTTGTAGTTTCGGAGCAATAGCTCGCGAAAGAATAAAATTTCTNGCACTCCCGAGGGACCCGGCTGCGGAGAAGTGGCGCGCGCGCCATTTTCGTTCTGCATGCTAGTATTTGGAGCCCCATAACTTCTTTCCTGGTTATCCGATTCTCTTAATTTTATCTTCTCTCTATACCTGCGGCATTTTTCTGTCGAATTTAATGGCGGTTGTTGGTTTTGGGGCAGATTTAGACTCGGATCCTTGCCCTTCTTTCGCGGCATGGCGCTGTTTCACGGGTTCAAAGTGCAGCTGCTTCGAAAATGTTCAGAGTAGATCAGTTATTGTTACGTTAAAAGGAGGACCCTTTCAAGCCCCTTCGAATGAGCTATCACTCGCGTCCGCGGCACTTGTAGTTTCGGAGCAATAGCTCGCGAAAGAATAAAATTTCTGTAAATTGCGCTGAAATTTGTCTCAAACTCGATGACGCACCACCGGAAGCGATAAGGCGAACTTTATAAAAACAATGTATTTATAATGTGCGGGCAACCTTGCTCCGTGGATCGGTACATGTGCACGGTTCGCCGTGCGTACGGGGACTGAGTGGCGGAGCGAGGCGCGGTACATGTTGTGACGGCGAGTGCGGCGCGCATTACCTCGCAAGCGTGCGAGAAAGACATGTAATCCATGTCAAAATACCACGAAGTAAAACAAAAATTCAAGGACACAACACTATCATCACAAAAATAATAGTTCAAATTCACACGAATGATTAGCCATGACGCAAGATTGGCCAGGAATGTGGCAAGAAATAGGACAAAAAAAACACGATCTGGTAAGATACTTCATTAGCGTAATGAGCCAACGGAANCTGGTAAGATACTTCATTAGCGTAATGAGCCAACGGAATAATAAATACAAACATGCATATTTTATTTCCTTGGCTCTATTCTGTAGTCAATACAATCTATGGATATGACCGATATAAATTCTGACCATACTGTATTATTCCAAAGCTATTTTCCTAGGCAATTTAGAAAAATGTGATTTTAATTTTTTCTTTGCCGGTGATGCGTGAAATGATTTTCCAATTGCGGTTGCGACGATAAAGAACAAACAACTTCTAATATTAAATTATGGCAAAAGCCGGCCGCCATAACAACAGTTTGGTGCCACAACCGAAGCTGGAAATCGCTAATTGACATTAGTGGCGACGATGTCGGTTGTATGAATTTGAAATAAGTTAACATTGGAAGCTCAACGCNAAATCGCTAATTGACATTAGTGGCGACGATGTCGGTTGTATGAATTTGAAATAAGTTAACATTGGAAGCTCAACGCAAAAAGTAAGGCTGCTCGTTTTCGTCCCTCCTCCCGCCCAAAGGAACGCAATACACTGAGTAGAGCTCCGGATTTGTTTATGAAATGAAATGTTTTCTGGACCAGTAGTGTTGTTTACAAAGTTATCGTTCATCATTCGAAATATTGGTTGGTGAATTGAAGATAGTTGCCGGTGATACGGACATTTCTGTGCCTGTTTTCAAAACGTTCATGGGTACCGAGTCTCGCATTACTAATGGATGCATACGAGTTTCCAATTAGAATCCCATCCAACATATTTCAAGCTTTGGTAGCGGTGTGTCAATAAGCAACAAGTATAATTTAATATTCGGAATTTAAAAATGCATCCTAACTTGCGTTATTGCTTTAGTGCGTTTTGTTGTTGTTTTGCAAGTGAAAGAATAATGCATTCCCCTACAACCTTTAAAAGTTCATTTACCCCAGAACGATTTATAGATCATTTTTTCAAGGTTTTTTTTTATGCGGTCGTAAGAAATTTTGTGGTTAATTCTATTTAGCTTTGTCATAAATATTCAGGAACGCCTTGTGCGCTAAAACTGTCAGCAACTTCTCAGTTTTATTTTAATTATTAATTGTGTTACAGTTCAGTGAGTGGTGGGAGATACTTGAAATTTTGCCACAGTCTCCAGTATGGCGGATAAGCTAATGTTTCCATTTAAAGCCTTCTTATGCTGCGTACAATCTGTGAAATATAACAGCGAATTCCAACCGTCTCGGAACAGGAATCTGCATCTCAATTGTGAACGGAGAATATGGAGGGTTTATAGCCGAAACGTGACGCCGTCCAAAAGAAAATAATTCACCCAATTATTTCAGCGCAGCAAAATTGGCTCAGTGTTGAAGGGTTAGGCTGAAATTCCCGAATTTTATTTCTTCCAGTATTCTTGAGCTAAATTAATTCTTAAATATAATTTATTTGAATAGATTAACTGATATTAAATTTTCTAACTAATTAAAAAAGCCGGTACTGCATTTACACAATTAATAGATTTACCGCGACAATTTGTGTTCAAATTAATAATAACCAAGAATGTGTTAACTTTGAGGTAACGTTCAGATTTCTTCTGTATTTAATAACTTTCAAACCAAGTGTTGTCCCGAGAAATTAGAAGTGTGAGAGCATTACTGATGACAAAACTCACTTAATGGGAAAGTCTGTGATATTCTTCTCTGCCATGCTTTATTGGGAATGTTGGACAGTGTAAGAAAAAAACTTGACGTCATTGCAAATCAAAAAGTTGATATTCACCCACCTGCATAATACATTCTCCATCTCTAGTACAAAATATTGCAAAAGAATAAAATTATGTAACATTACATTCTCCTTAGAATGTTACCTTACTGGTTCTGTACTCTTTAGTTCTCCAAAAGTATTGAGCTCCTCGCAAGATATTTGTAATGCAGGATTTATGTAGCCTGTGGTTTTGATAGGGCCAAATTTAGTTTGTTAGGATTTGTGAAAGAATTTTATTTTTCAATGAACAACAAACCGTTGTATGGAATTAAATTTGGAGAGAAGTAGTGATCACAAAGCAAATGCACTGTTCGCAACATGTCTGTCGTTTTTGCCTCTACTTTTACTACCGGGCAGCTGGAGGAATAAGCACGCTCACCAAAAATAGAAAATACTTTTTCATAATGATTCACAAAGAAGGCAGAAATCTTTGTCAATCTACGACTCCTGAAGTTTTTGAAAGGTTTGATCTCAAACTGTGTCTTCCATTTTGGGCAAACGATGTTGTTTTTTGTGGTTGTATTCAGCTTAATTTTTGTAGTTTTCCTAGTTTCACCCATCTCTCTTGAAAAACCAAGATAACTGAAAGAGATAAACTTAATTTCGAATTTCAATTTTCAATAATGTTATTGGCATCTGGAATGGCATTTAATACCATCACCTTTCTCACATGACAAAATGTTACTGCCACAATTTTTGTAAGTATGTTGTATAAAAAAATAGTGCAAAATTATGTTTTATCTGTACTCTCTCTAATAGGACATAAAAGTGATTTTAAGGGGGTAGTATCCACTCCAGCTTCGATTTTTATTACAAATGGTCGTAATGAAAATTTATGACCAGACATAAAAAATCAAAGCTTGACATGGCAAAGAGGACTACTTAAATGGTTTGTTTTTTAATTTTTACGGTTTCAATTATATTGGTATTTTCCCATGTGAAATTGACATTTTTTTAATAATTAGCATATATGTGATTACTGTTACATATCTTAAACTAATAGTATAAGAAAAATAATCAGTTGTATTTCGAAATAACTGTTCAGATGTTCCCTATACCTTGCTTAGCTTTGTTTTTAGATATTCACTCCAAAAATTAAGTTATGGAGGAAAATACATAAATCCAAGATATCAAAGATGCTTCCCCCTTGAGAAACTCATTTTTAAAATAAACATATACAGTATGCAAAAGCATTTTCCCCAGAAGGGGTGTGTCGNAAGTCAGCTGAACTCTACCACGCGAGGCGCCACGGTGGTGTAGTGCTTAGACTACTCACATCCCACCTAGGCGAACCGGGTTCGATTCCCGGCGGGGTCGCTCCCGGACTTTCGCTGGTCGGTGGGTTTTCTCGGGGATCTCCCGTTTCCCCTGTCATTTCATTCCGGCGCTGCTTCATACTTACCTCACTTCACCTTCATCGGCTCACAATGCCTCGATGTTAAGAGCCGCGCAAACCTCTCAGCCCCACTCCAGCAGATGTATAACTGTGGGACTGTCTTCTCATTATTTAACTCAAAATCATCAGGAATTCAAAAAAAAAACTCCTTTGTTATAATACCAAGAGCAGAGCACGTATTTAAACTGCTCGTAAAAAGAATTTTTCAGAATGTGTCACTGCCGGACAGAGAAAATGAAACACCCAGAAAACAATAGACAAATTTAGAAATATGTTTATCATTGGTAGTAACTGAAAAGGTGAGAAAATTATTGTTTTTGTATAGTCCATTCACGGTTACTTCAAATTTTTCTGTAACCCTGCTTAAGTTCTACTTACAGGACATTTCTCCGCCTTGTGCAAACAAAGCTTAACCGAGTCTACAAAATCACACCAAAGGGACAGCGCACCGCAATCGTGCGCACTCAGTGTAATAATAATTTGCGTAAGAACTATTTCTTACTAGGTATTACCAACACACATTTTTTCTTCTTGTATTTATTCATACTAATTACAAATTAAATGATACACTTTATAAATAAAATATAAGTAAAAGTTCGATTTAATAAAAAATAAGGTATTTTTTTATGTTGACGAAAGTTTAAAACGTTTGTGATACATGACGTACTTCGGAAACAACCAAGCACGTCAATCATGGGTAATTTTTTTTTCACAGGTTTAATTAAAAAAGTGTGAAGAAACCGAGAATATACTATAACATCTGCATTGTTGCATCGAAATACGGGATAAAGAGGGCGCTAATCGACACACCGGTGGAGAAAGAGGACTCTGGACAAATAACTAACACATATGCATGAGACGTCCAGAACAGAGAGCATATTAACAGTTGAAGACATTCACGAAGGCCGTGGGCAAGATCCGGACTCGATACGTTGAACTTGAAGACTGGAATATCCGAACAAGTACAGCAGCCTATCGTACCACAACATAATCACAATCCCAGGGCATATAAGTATATCGGCTGTTCACTGCTGCTTCACACTTTTCTGAAGCCCTGGTATAGTACTACTTACAGGATATTCATCCGCCTCAAACTACCAAAGCTTGACCAAGTACAGAAAATTACAGCAAAGGGACAACACGCCGGATTCGTGCGCATTCAGTGTAGAACTATTCAGCATAAGAACATTACCAACACGTCATGCATGGTGGGAAGAAACCGTTAATATACCATAGATAATAAATGCTTTGATGCGGGCGTATTCATTCCCTGTTTGCGCTTGCAATCGGCTAGAAGTTATGTTTACAAATGCACGGGCGTAAAGATGTTGTGGATTTCCTAATGCATTAATTGCACCTAACTCACTATCAAGAAGGTCGTGGGTTAAACCTGTGACAAATGGAACGGAAATCGTTTTTTGCCGGGAGTGTTTGCCAATACCGACTCCAAACAAATTTCGGCGTGGTTGCCGGTTGCGTAGGTTTTTAATTATTCGTTCAAAGTCTAAATCTGTTGGCCAAATATCCCCTGAGGCAAACAAGTGCCCTGTCTGTATTATAGATTAGTATCACTTTATTGTTTAGATATAACTCAAAAGCTAATCATCTTTAGACAAATTCAGTAGAATAAAAATCTCGTTTTGCTCGTCGGCTTATTTCACACCATTGTGAATAAAATTATTTCCTACGATTTTATATGATGGCCTATAGGCGTATTCTAGTTACTTGTTATTAGGTAAATGGAAGTGTGTCGAAGAGAGAGATTTGTAAATAAGTTGATGTTACTGTCCCGTAACCTTCTATAGCTCATCAGTTACACGTGAAATGTATATAACGTTTCATATTATTATTAGCTACATGCTAGAATTAATAGAAAATTTTCTATAAATAGTTTTAATTTTTCCTCTTAGAACATAGTTTAACACGTGCACTCTATACAATCGCTAATTATTTACTTACTTATATAAGCTTATTTAGTTGTTAAATTATTTGTGGCTGAAAGCCTCGTCAACGGTAAGGTCTTTAGAGACGAACCCATGCTGTGAGGTAATCAAAATTTGGGACGAACCGTGTTCAGGAAGCGTACCCGCATTCGCCTTGAGCGATTTTGCAAAACCATCGGAAACTGAAGTCAGGATGAGAGGACCGGGAATCAAATTGTGGTCCTCCCGAATGAGAGTCCAGTGGATTTCGACAGAACCACGCCATTCANGATGAGAGGACCGGGAATCAAATTGTGGTCCTCCCGAATGAGAGTCCAGTGGATTTCGACAGAACCACGCCATTCAGCCACTAGAGCCAATAGAAACATTCGACACGCGAATGGCCAAAACCTGTGTAGTTGTTGCAACAAAGGGCTGTAGGCTTTGTACTCGACGATTGTTATATGAACCGATCATCACGGTTTACGGATTTGTCACCCTCTGGGAAGATCATAGGGCACTTAACCTCCTTGTGTACAGTGCTGGTCAAATNTCACGGTTTACGGATTTGTCACCCTCTGGGAAGATCATAGGGCACTTAACCTCCTTGTGTACAGTGCTGGTCAAATTCAGCCTTCCGTGAAACATGTACCTACACACTTGGGTGCACAGGGTCTGAATGTTGCCAGTCTACATGTTATTGAACCCGTGAAATTTTTCCATTTTGTGGAAGGAATGCACAACGTCGTTTCAAGTGCATGCTTGACTAAAAATTCAAGCCATTCAGTAACAATGGGAAAATTATAATTTCAGGAAATATTCGTACAGACACAAGACAGGTAACTACACAAATGTTAATTGATGTAAGAGTGCTTGGTCGCTTATTGNTGGAAATATTCGTACAGACACAAGACAGGTAACTACACAAATGTTAATTGATGTAAGAGTGCTTGGTCGCTTATTGGATGCGTAAGGACCTGGAAAATTCCTTTGTGTACGATTGGATAAGTAAGCCATGCTATAAAAGTCTTCTAGTGGTTGGAACACCGAAGTTCGTTTCCAAGCAAAGATTGGCGAAGGACTTTCCGTAATAAATACTAGCGAGGTAGGCCATTTGTCAGAGCGGGCAGTTAGAGTTCCTAATACATGCAGCAAATATAGCATATGAGTGCTTAGGTATTATGTGACGCAAATTCAAATTATAAAATAAAAAATAGAAAAAATCTTCTATAGTAGCTAATCTCTCTCGGATTGAGTCCTATTAAAAATACGATCGTTTACACTTGAATTTGATGTCGTTAGACTCAAGAATATAGTTTAAAATAATTTCAGGTGTTTGTAGAGCGGGCTTCCTGTAAATGATATTTGTCTGATTACTCACCAACCTCATTTAAATGCCTGGAAAAAGTTTCATTTGCGGGTGGCCCCCAAATTCAAAACTGAACTGTAATAGGTAGTGGTAGAGACAATAAATTTTAATAATATGATTGAAAAACTTTTTGACAGAAGTTACAATTTTTTTTAAGTATATTAATAGAGTATTTTAATTTATTTGTTGCAAAACAGAGTGCTTTAAAATGACCTTAAATGCCTTTAGAAAATATAAACATAAACTAAAACAGGTAATTTCTCTCAAGTCATAACATGAAAATTTATTTATTTGCTAACACAAAATTATTTTTATAAATGTACTTTAGTGCTAGGGAAATAACATAAAATACAATTGTATTACACAACATTGCAAAAACTGAGCTGCACAATAAAACCAACCACAAGTCTGTTTGGTAAACAATAAGAACGACCTGAAAAATAAACGAAGTAAAATTAATTCATACTTTACATATGAACACTACGGAATACAGGTAAATCTTCAAGAAGTAACGCGAAATTGCTTTATGGGTCATTTTCTTATAAACTCTCATTTTCAATAGGGTGGCTTGGAAATACCAGTAAATGCAATTTAAATTTTTATTCATTCAAAACGCAGTAAGAATTGCACTTATAACTATAGAACCATTTAAATCGACATTCGAAAATGATATCCTGTCCGTAAATGTTCATATTTTTACGTAGTTCGGCTGTCGTATTTATACTAATTCTAACAACGAATTCTAAAAAATATTTTATGTTTTTTTTTAATCTTAGTAAACGTATAATGATTAACAATGTTGTATAAGTTGTTCGCAGTAAATTTAGCACTCTTNGTTTTTTTTTAATCTTAGTAAACGTATAATGATTAACAATGTTGTATAAGTTGTTCGCAGTAAATTTAGCACTCTTTAAAGTTTAGCTGAAGATATAATTTCATTCAATTTTACATAATTCCGCCCCACGTAAAATTAACATAACTATGAACCGGATAACTTTATTCATGCCCCGACCACGTGAAATTATGACATTTTTAAGAATATAAATATATTCTGGTATGACAATTATTACTTCCAAGTGCATTTTACTAGAATAAATAATTTAAATATATTCAGTGTCCACAAAATTAAACAAATTTTAAAATGTAATTTTTAATACAGCGTAATGTCATTGAACTACTTTCCGTTCTTCGCTACAATTTTACTGGGCGCATTCCAGTCAANAATTTTTAATACAGCGTAATGTCATTGAACTACTTTCCGTTCTTCGCTACAATTTTACTGGGCGCATTCCAGTCAATGTGTTCTAAAATACTCGTCGTGTTTATGGGCAAGTACGTCTTTCAAAGGTTGATTTTAGAAGTACTAAATACACCTTGAGCAATGTATATGTTTAATTTTGCCGTGTACATATTAAAATAGTACCTAGTTCCGCATAAGTAACACATTATTGGAAATTTCATAGTGTAACTAGATCAGCGCATAGATACTAGTTATTATGTTAATTGTGATGTTAGTTCGCAATTAACCGTCAACTGTCAATGGGCTTCTTTTTNCGCATAGATACTAGTTATTATGTTAATTGTGATGTTAGTTCGCAATTAACCGTCAACTGTCAATGGGCTTCTTTTTCGGACACGTTTAAGTCAGTCCTCGTAAATCACTCAGCATATCTGGACTNGCGCATAGATACTAGTTATTATGTTAATTGTGATGTTAGTTCGCAATTAACCGTCAACTGTCAATGGGCTTCTTTTTTCGGACACGTTTAAGTCAGTCCTCGTAAATCACTCAGCATATCTGGACTCGTTAAAATAATAAATGGAATTAGGCCTACTGGGATTTTAGTTACTTTATTTCTCCTGATTGGCAATCAGTGGAATGCCTTGATATCGGTGATTCTGAGCCCACGAATTCACATAAAAAAATATATAAATCACTAATGTAAATGGTTTATTGTAGTAATCCGTAGGTTTTCACTGTCTTAGTGCCTCAGTTTCTACTAAATGAATTTTGTAATTTTCACCTGATTAGTTTGAGTCTCACTGAATACGATTTAGAGGCCATGTATTTTTATCTTCATTATTTATACATTGTGGTTGTCTCTACTTCACTTGAACGAACGTAAACAAAAGTGGTTGTATGTGGTAAAAATCTGGTGTTATATTGAGGCTATTACTAATTAACTGGATGGTAACACATCGATCACCCCGCTTGCGATAGTTTAAACTATCTTCATAGTGTTGTCTATTATTAAGTCGGATGATTCAGAAGTATCATGTTATAATGCCATACCATGCCACAGATTAAACTAATTTAAATAAATTTGATAACGAACAATTTCCTTGTGTAAAATGGACCTGTTGTATACAATAACCATCTGTTGGTGCGATTTTTCTGACTACCATAATCTATCGTGTTTGCCACGTTTCAGTTTATATCGCAGTGATGTCAATACAATCACTTATAGGTGCTTTTTCTATTAAACAATTACATGTACTAAATTTGTTGTTCTTTATACTTTGTAAAGCCATATCAATTTTAAAAATTTTATTTCTTCGTTTGAAAAAGCAGTTAGGACAATATCAAGAAACAAACACGTGCAGTGCAAGATATTTATTTATATTTCTTGTTTTTAGTTTCATAAAATTCAGCAAGTGTTTTCTATTTTTACACAGCAAAGCATTCGTATGCCGTTCGTGTTTATGAAATGCATATTACTGTGGATATAGTTTTTGCAGGCAGATTTATCGCAGTGATAATGTGTATTTCAATAAATATAAAAAGTTTCCTGCGTTGACATTGATTCATTATGACTCACACTGATTCAGCCACACTGATTAATCGTCACGCTCATTCTTTACCGTAGCTGTGCCATAAGTGGATTCGAATCCGCCGTCCTCGAATACATTAATATTTAACATTTGTATTCATCTCACCGTCAACCAAAATTCTCACGTGCGCTGGGGGGAAAAAAAATATGTTTATGGGAACCAGCCAGACTGTTAAAACAGGGACAGCCGTCTGATATGTTGTAGGTGCCATCTAAATATTGTTAACAAAGAATATCAACACGACTGTTTGTTGTATTCCTATCTGCGGTTGCATTTTTCACAGACATATGGTTACTACAGCAGAACACTGCGTCCCCACTTCAAAATAGATAGTACCTCTTACAGGACAACTTCAAAATATTTTGATTGCTCCCACAACAACCAGAATTGTAACGACCTAACAGAATCTTCTGTTGCTAGTACTGGACCCCACTGATCTGACAGCATTGACTCCCAATCATTTTCTAACCCTGGGAGCACCGCAGATCCTTCCAGAACACGACGTGTCAGTTCCGGCAAACTGACTGTCAAGATGGACCCTGCTGCAGCAGATGCACCAATCTTTTTTGGGCTCTATGGCATAAGGACTATCTGCAAGTAATCGGGTTTGAGAGCAGCAGCAACGGAATGTTATGTCAAGTTCTACAATCCCAGTTGTAGTGCCTACCTCCCGTGGCCCAGTCAGTTGGTGCACCACCGGTCTGGGGTGCAAGGAGGTTCTGGGTTCGAATCCAAGGTAAGGCATGAGTGTAAGTTTAAGCTATGTTATAGGTTAGTTTATAAGCCGTCCCCTGATAAGCCTTCGGGCATAGCATCGGGTGACGTGAATAAAACATTTCCAATCCAATCATAGTTGCACTATGTAAAGTAGCAAATACAGTCACAGACAGGAATACAACAAACCGTTCTGTTGGTATTACTATCTGTGTTAACAATATTTAGACGGTACCTAAAACCCATCACATAGCTGTCCCTATTGTAATAATCTAAATGGTTCCTACAATCATATTTTTATCACTGCAGAGTTTGTTCAGAAAAATATTTCTCGATTAGTGTGTGGTGTATATATCGCAGGGAGATGATAAAACCGGAGATTTGATCAAATCCCTAAGGTAGATGATCAATTCACGGAATATGTTAAAATGACAACTATGTAGGGTGATTTCCCTAAAGAAAGTAAGTGATTTGATCAAGTCCCTTAACTGTTTTAGTGAGAATATGAAATATAGAAGTCAGGACTCGCCCAAAGCGTAGCCATAAATTACGCACCGTGGCCGAGCCCCAGCGCCAGCAGGAAGGTTCACTACTGGTGTTATGGTCATTTCAAGGCTCGCCGGCAATTTTTTATAGGTAATGAGGCTACCAGCTTCAAGTATAACATCTTTTCACTAAAACAGTTAAGGGACTTGATCAAATCACTTGCTTTCTTTAGGGAAATCACCCCACAGAGGTGTCATTTTAACATCTTCCGGTAATTGATCATCTATCTTAGGGATTTGATCAAATCTTCGGTTTTATCATTTCCCTGTGACACATACATTAAAGCCGAATAACTTAAATGGAGTCAACAAGTTTTCAGAAGCCATCATAAAAACATTGCGAAAAGGGCAATCCTAGAATATGATTGTTGCCAACTTTATAGGCAAATATTCTGTCAGACTGATGCATTTATTTTGCATTATATCTTTGGCCACGATGACATGTAAGAATTTACGGTGTAAAAATTAGCTCGACAGAAACACACACCACTGTTGTACAATATTTACTCACGTAATTATTTAAAAGTTATGTAGGATTGCCCTTTCTTGGTTTTTCTGTACTGGCTTGCATAAACTTGTAGAAAACAGTTAAAAGTTCGTAGCATTAATTTATATATTAACGCGTCTCTTGCTTCATACACGTGTACTCCCCCAGGCCCAATCCCCATCAGTGGTTGTTTATAGTTGTAAATTATGCTTTACATAATAAATCCTTCATAAACGAATTGATTTATCTATTCCAAATTGTTTAACGAGTTTAAAACTTAGTGATTGTCTGCACATAAATAGGTAGTAAAATAAACTTTATAATTGTTTACACAATGTTATTAGCACATGACTGTAACATTAGTTGAAATATTCAGAAATTCTCTAGCACGCAGGGTAAAAATGTTTTGTGGTCACAACAAAATATTTTGTCAAAATATACCCTGCCAAATGCTTTGTGGAAACGATATCTGATTTAAAAATAAAGATTTATGTAATATCTCTAATAATATTGTATCTTCAAAACGCATTCCGTAGGGTCCTTTATTTAACGAAATATTTCGTAATGGCGGCAATAACTTTTCAGTGGGCGACAAATGGTTGAACATGATGTTCCATAGATTTAGTTGATAGCAGGTATGTCTGCCTCGGAAATACGGGAAGCCTAAAACATGCGTGTTAAGCTTTTTATTCTCAAGTTTTTTTCAGACATACCCATGCCATGCCATTTACTTTCAATTTTGATTGTTTTATTGTGCGGCTTATAAAGCGTAACGTAGGCCTGATTCTGAAAGTTAATATTAATGCCTACTATATAAAATATTAGAATGGACATTCTGAAACTTATCAAAAGAGACGATGATTCTCGCAAAACAATACGAGCACACGATATCCTCCAACACATCAAGCACAGAGCAGTAGTGTTTCCCTTTCCATTGACTACTTTCTGCACGAGAAGCCGTTCTAGTGTCCGAAAGGGCCGCTCGTGATTACGTAACATTGGCAACAAGCCTCCTTGATTAGCGGACACACCGTCAGCACCTGCCAAAAAACTATTCAGCCAACCAAGAAAGTTAACTATACACTAGTCTGAAATATATTTGGCTTTGAACGCTTTCGCGAAGTGTCATTACCCGACTGTCTCGTCGAGCGTTACTGGTGTTTTCCTCGTTGCTTGGGCGCCCGCAGATTACAGATCAATTCTGAAACAATTCATTTGCGCAAAACAATTATTCGCAAATAAACTTTTATTAATCTTCGCATAGATAAAAAATATATATTTATATATTCGGATGAAGTAAAATATATCCTATTTCAAGAATAATACTAAATCTGAAAGGCACCGCTGTAGTTTCTTCCGTAAATGTGTTGTAATATATCTTAAGACTACTATATTTTAAATATATGTGTAGATATGCATATGAACATACACACATAATTAAAATTTCGTATATGTATATAACATATTACGTATAATATATGTTCATTTGCCCAACTGACAATTAGTGGTAACATACTTTCTGACAGGAATAAAGCATGATATACCTTAGTTACCAGAATTATATCATTATGACATCACAATGGCTTGGAGAGATTATAAAGTACAATGAATTTTGTTTTTTGGAACTTTCCAGTATAATGAATATGAGAACATATTTTTCTTTAAGTCGCGTGAGGCACAAGTTGTTAATGATTCGCTGACATGCCACCCATAGTAAAGCGTGCTACGATACACATTTAACCGGAACTATAAACATGTTGCGGAGTATGAACAGTCTGTTTCACGTGACGGGAAGCCGACGACACTTAGAGATACTCATCAGTCACGTAAATTTCGTACCCAAGCATGCAGACATCAAAAAAACAAATTAAATAGATGTACTTACAGATAGAGTAAAAGTGTTGCCGTGCTACTTTTGGATGCACTTGCCTTCTCCCCCCGAAGATACAAATAACTTCTCTTATCGTTCACAGCAGGATCTCTGTCGCGCTGCCCATCGAGACATCAGCGTGTGACAAAGAGCGTAGTCCGAGGATGAGCGCGCACAGCGGGCGGCACCTTTGCGGAAGTCCGACACGAATGACGGGGAATCTCACAAAAAAAGGTATTTTCTTTTTATTTTTTCGGGCGTTTTTTTTCTTGTATTCAAGTAATTGGTATGTGATAACCGAAGGTCGGAGGCGAGCTGGGGTCGTGCCCCCGGGGAGGGGCGAGGTGGGCGGGGCGGGGACCGGACGCACAGCTTCAGGTCCCTGGCCAGAGGAAGACGCGCGTCTCTTCCACACCTCGCGTCGACTAGCTGGTAAACTCGGGAGACTGCGGAACGCGCGGGGCGAGCTTCGGGCNTGGCGGCGCCACCCGCGCGCGCGCCGTGCCCGTTGCCGTGGTGACCGACCCCCGCCGCACCACCCCACCAATTGCGCCCCGCACGCTAGAGGGAGGGGGTGCGCGCTCGTCTCCTCGCCGAAGGAAATCATCCGGGGGGTTGAAAAAGGGGTTGGGCAGGGGCGTGCGACGAAACAATTTGAACGCCTGAAAAACATCGCCGCTTTTGTGTTCGGAATATTCAGTTGCTTGAAGGCAGGAGGGAAAGGAATGAGGTGATATCGCTGATCTCGTTCGCGCTAGCAAAAAATAAATGTTGTAAAGCATCAAAGAGACTAGGAAAGGGGAGCCATGACAGATAGAACACAGGTTTTTACGGGTCACGCAAATGGACAGGATAGTGCGTTTCATGTAAAATATATTCTGGCAAAGAAAATTACAGAAAAATCGATTCTTGTAGGCTGTAAAAGAATTTACTTTGTTCTCCATGAAAGAGTTCTCAGTCAACCAAATATGTGGTAAGAGCAAATATATTTTGGAATTCAAAACGTCTGTCATGGTGTGGCTATTCAGCAAAATGAGTTAACAGGTTCCAAATGCAACCTTTCTTTTCTGCAAAAATGAATGAGCTCCACTCTAATTACTTTAATTTTGGTGTATTTCTCAGGATTTCGGCGCTGAAGACGTAAGTAGTATGCATATTGGGTTTTTTTTTTTTTTTTTTTTTTTTTTTTGCGGTTTTCAAGGGAATTAGCATACACACATCAGTCATGCCAGAGGTATACTTAAGGCCAACATTTTTTCACAAATTAATATGAATATTAACATTCTCTGCACACACCAGAAGCATTGTGAGAAACGCATTTCATCATTTTACAAAGCCAATAAAGCACGCCTGTCATTCGCATGCAGACAGCTACAGCATGTTGCAAAAATTCATGATCCGAACAGTTACGCATAAAACGTGTTGCATTAGAGTGGCAGGTCGTTGAACTTGTTCGTCGAGTGATGGTACAAAAGTAGCCTACTGTTGTTGCCAACAATCCTCACATTAGGTGTCATCTTACACGACTTTGTGTGGCAAATATGGCGCAATTAATTAATAATTCAAAAAATTAGAAGCGGATTTACAGTTTCCCACAGTAGTTAAGTTTAGAAGAGTCGTATGAGGTATCAAACTATTCGAAAAAAACTACTGTGTTTGTTCGGCGAAAAATTTAAGTCCGTAAACCTAGGCGCTTTTAATACACTCATTTCCATAAAAAAATTGCCGCATCTAGTACGAATTATTAACATGGAGCGAAAGATTGTCTACTGCAACATCGCGGGCAATAGTTCATCTTATTGTAGTTTGACTGTAATTGGAAGCGTAGAAATGCCATCAGGAGGCGCTTACTCTGCTACGGCCATGGCAAAGTGAATGGCCGTTGAAAAAACCTGTTTGCAAAATAATAGGTTTTCTTATGGAGCGAACATGTCAGTGAGTAGCTAAAACGCCTCGACGAAGTATTTGACATTGTCATGAACGTCTTACTGAGTTAGAGAGAAGGTGCGTCCTTGGACTACGGAAGGCAAAAGGTGCCGTTCCGTCGAATTGCCCGCCACCTGGACTTTTGAGCCCTAACTGCGCGACTGTGTTGGGAGCAGTGTAAACATGAACAAATACGCGCCAGAAAGGTTCTAAGCAATTCAGAATGACCACCTTAAGTGAGGGACGTTTCGCCGTCCGACAGACACGAACCCAAACAACGGTGTTTTTTTTTCCCCCATTCAGATACATGCAGCGGCATAACTAGTGCGCCTTTCTTCGATACTCTCTCTAGCGAGACGACTTGCATTCTCGAGGTACTTTATGCCGTCTTTTATTGACACCTCTACAATAGCGACTTTGTTTTCAGTGGCAATTGGATTGGCATGGACGACTGATAAATAACAATGCATCGTCCTTAATGAGGAATTCATATTTTGTGCAGGAACGGATGACGACCGTATTCTAGTATGGTGGGGCACAGTACAGCGCAAAAATACACGTTTCATTGTTTAACGATGCACTGCCAGAATTAGTAGCGCTACGGTGTGGGGAGCGATATCATATGATACTCAATATACCCTGATAATGATCTGGGGAACACTGAAAGGACAGCGGTACGTTCAGGAGTTTATGCTGCCTCGTGTGTTTCCCGTAATGACGCGACACAAATAAACAGAACCTTGAACATTTCGCGGATTGCTTTGACAACAGGCTAGGCTTTTACAGCCCTCTATACATTCGTGGCACTATCAGTAGAATGAATATGATGAGTCCGGGCCATTCGGCACTGTTCATTCTCTGTCATTCCAGTCCAATGGCGACCATCTTGTCCTTCATGTTGGATGTATGTGACCTTAACATTTGACCTTGACTCCAGTGACCTTCGACCTTGAAATATCTAAATTTAAATAAAAAATCCCAAAAATAATTATTTCAAAAATCATTAAAAATCTATTATTAAAAACCATATTATTAAAAAATGTATTTAAAAAACTTACATTTCCGGG
>NQII01002597.1:204391-236750 GCA_002778355.1 Clitarchus hookeri | reverse complement strand
GGGAAGCGTCCGAGAAAACCCAGGCAGTCGGCCGACGAGATTCCGGGAGGGAGGAGTGATTCCGCAGGAGACGAGAAAGGCAGCCCGCCGCCATCAGACGCAGAGTCCTGCGTCGACCCGAGAAGGAGGGACGTCGTGACGAGTCACCGAGGCGCCCGTGACAGGACGAGAGCAGTTCCAGCTCACCGGACCTCATCTGCAAGAACAACTACCAGCACAGCAAGCCAGATAAGTACAGTCATCCAGCGAGTGTGAAGGACCTTTAGTAATTATCCCGCAGTGTGAAGGATCGTTTAGAATCATCCAACAAGTGCGACGAAGATCCCCCACCCCCCCTTTTACGACGCGAATTGTACGGAGCATACGTAGAAAAGGGAGGGAGTTGTCTCAAGGGCTCATGTATCAATTCACATGTTCATGCAACAATAAAACCTCGATTTGTGAAATATGAATTACCCTGTATTCATTCATTAGTGAATTGGACCATTAAACAACAGTGTCGAAGCATTCCTACGCCCGATCACTGAGGACTAGTATTAAGTGTTGGCGCCTCACGCCACAGAACAGATTACAACACCTACGTCCAAACCTCAGCTTTGGCAGGTGTCAACATGTTAAATTAGATTAAATGAACCTGTTTCTTTGAGAAGTAACACTGAAATTAGGTGAACAGTTTTTTCTTTTAACAGTACTCGTGCTTTTTTGTGACATTCAGCTTTGTAGGTATGAGTATTTGAAAAAAAGAATATATTTATTCAGTGTTAAAATACTTTTTCACAAAGAGTGACTGTTAATTGTGGACGGCAATAAATTTTAGTTTTGTGCACATTTTTTTTATAAAGAATTCCATTGTATTTTTTAAGTCTTACTTCATAATTTCCCTGATCTTTGCAACTATCCTTACTGTCTAAAATTGTAGGATATAAGCTTAATTCAGAAATGAAATTTTGGGACATGACTGAGCAATTTCTGTAATTCTAAAATATGCAATTTTCAATATGTTATCTTAACTTAATTAGTTATACAAAAATAATTGGGTAACAAATTTTGACTCGGATTCCAAGTACATTCTTTGGACACAAATCAAATGCCAAGTATAGTTGCTATGAAAACTTGTCATGTGCAAAGGATATCATCATATTAATTTTGTAACAGAAGACTTAGTTAATTTAAATTTGACGTTTCCAGTAAAAGGGAAGATACTAGGTAATTTAATGGGTTATAGGTTGTCTCTAAAAGGTACCTCTTATTTACGATAAATCGGAATATTACAACACAACACCTTGCGTTATGCAAATTTATTCTTGTTCCATTGTCACACAAAAAAAAACCTATCAGAGTTTTAAAGATTAAAAAACACGAAATTCCGTTAATTACAACTCCAATGACACTTGCTAGCCTATGTACGTATTCATTTCGGATAAACACGATTGTTTACGTTGAAACGGAATACTATGACACAAAATCATTTCATTATACAAATGTAATCTTCTTTTAATTGTAACACAAAAATTATTACAGTTTAAGAAAAATAAAACATGAAATTACGTTAATTTTAACTCGTATGACACTTGCTGTGCGTATGTTCTTACGGGAGAAACCGGATTGTTTTGGGTCACGTTACTACTGGCGCCGTTAGTTCGCACGACGCCGCGAGCTCCACTGAGCGTACGCAAAACGACAGCGAGTTGCAGCACGTACCTTCATGACCGTGGTCTGAACACACGAGCATTCGACATTCATATAGTCCATCAAGATCTATAGACTACCAGGCCGTCTCATACTGCAAATGCGCTGTCATTGGACAGATGCGTGAGACCAAAACGTCGCGGCTATTTAAATAGTACACGTATTTAAATGGCACGTTTACTGTGTCAATATCTCACGATCAGGCCGTTTTTTACGTCAGTTCTGCCGGTGTCGTTAATGAATTATCGTAAGGCATTTATATTCTAATTTATTTGTTGATGCTGCAGTGTAAACAAACATCTACGAGTCAGCGGGCGAAGTTGCAAAGTGAAGCAAATTTGGGAGGAGAAGTTAACGTATACGGTCTTTAGAGAGCACAAAAGTTAAGTGAATACTATAAAATATACTCTTTTGAGTCTTTGGGCAATTTAAATGCCTAAAAAGGGAGTTTTTAAGTTTGTTAGTATATTAGTGACAGTATATCCGACGTCGATTAGTAAATATACGACCTAGTACAGAAGTATGTCAGTAGATGTGGTATTAGAAATTACGTACGCCTAATTATACATGTTATTATTCTGGCCTAACACTCTAAATATAATGCTATCATTTATAGGCTGTGTGCTCTGAATCCTGCTCCCCCTTTCACACGGAATTTGGGTGTATTTAATCCTCTGCCTGCCGTCCGGGAAGATGGGGGGGATTTTTACGACAATTTATGGGCATTCAAAATTATTGTAGAGGTGCACTCTCATATTTGTCGTCAAGCTGAATTTCTTGACATTTCCCCATAAGCTTGACGACTTGAGACAGGCTTTGATTTCAACTTCAGGTGTGCCCCGCTGAATCACTGGTAGAGTTTGGCGGAAGTCACCAGCCAGTAATACAATCATTCCTCCCATAATGTCTGTATTGTTTCGTATATCCTGTAGAGTTCGGTTTAGGGCCTCTATCGCTTTTGTGTGACATTGTGCTTTCGCCCCACACTAACAACTTAAATTGATGCCGCATTTTACCCCGAGCGCTATTTTTACTGAATCTTGCTCAGGAAGAGTCGCCCATCTGCCCTTGAACAGTAAAATCCGGGCATTATTATCTCTCTGTCAACTTCAGAAGATGCCGAACTGAGAAGACAAGAGCAAGCACAGCGACAAACTGCTTTGAGAGCCGCTGAATCGCCTGCTCAGATTCAGGAAAGGCTCGAAGAACAGGCCGCACGCCAGGAATATCTCAGGATATTAGAGACTCCTGCCGATACTCAAGTCCGTCAAGATGAACAGGCAGAGCGTCAAGCCGCTTTGAGAGCCTCAGAAATGCGTGAACAAACGCAGTTGCATTTAGATGATCAGGCATAGCCTCAAGCTCTGTTAAGAGCCTCTGAAACGCCTGTTCAGACCCAACTACGACTGGAAGAACAGTCAGAACGACAGGCTGCTTTAAGGGCATCCGAAACACCTGAACAGTCACAGGCGAGAAGAATCGCAAACGCGGAACTCCAAGCGGAACGTCGAAAAAATAAAAAAAAACATTTGGGTTTCTTAATATGATAATATTATTTTATTTAATCTTTTCCCCTTACATATACACTTCTTGAACGATGAAATGTAAACAAGTTTACTGCATTCATCTATTGCATTTCATATATTATCACATTGTATTTGTACCCCAACGCTAGGTAATTGTTTGTTAGTTAAATTAGCATCTGGCTGCATCAANATAAAAAAACATTTGGGTTTCTTAATATGATAATATTATTTTATTTAATCTTTTCCCCTTACATATACACTTCTTGAACGATGAAATGTAAACAAGTTTACTGCATTCATCTATTGCATTTGATATATTATCACATTGTATTTGTACCCCAACGCTAGGTAATTGTTTGTTAGTTAAATTAGCATCTGGCTGCATCAACAAAGTAGGAACACCCTAGGCAGCCATATACTATTATATTATAAAAACAATATATAAGTAAAAAATAATTTTTCTTAAAAATGTTTTGGCACATTCTTATATAACTTGAAATAAGTTTGATAATATGCTGCACGCTTGGGCTGGCCACTTTAATAAATATGGTTGGATGGTATTTTGCTCCGAGTTATGTTACTTTTTAACACGGGCTATGGCTAGGACTTTACAACGCACTTGCAAGTAAAAAATAATATTAACAAGACGACACTAAAACTACAGCCAAAAACAACACTACATATCTGGTGGATCAACATTTACTATTGACCAAAATTATATAGAGCAGCTTTTGAAATATGTTACTAAGTTATGAATTAAGACCAAAATGTGCAGCTTTAAAATAAATTAACGATCTGAATTTAAAAAAAAANATATGTTACTAAGTTATGAATTAAGACCAAAATGTGCAGCTTTAAAATAAATTAACGATCTGAATTTAAAAAAAAAAAAATTCAAAGAGTATGCTAGACTGGCTCCGTATTAATTAATTTTACTTTATACTGTCTTAAAAAAAGTTNTAAAAAAAAATTCAAAGAGTATGCTAGACTGGCTCCGTATTAATTAATTTTACTTTATACTGTCTTAAAAAAAGTTTCTATCTCACACTTGAATTAAAATAAAATAATGAAGAAAATTTGGTAGCTCAGTTTATTATAGGTATAACAGTACCAAGTCTTCTGTAGGCCGAAATACATAAGTTAAATTTGCAGAGTTTTAATTAAATATCATCGGCGGCCCTCTTATTTCGTTCCACGAGCACTTCTGCGGCAATAAAAAGCATTTTAACTCCTGAGTCACCTAAGAATAATCTTCTGCCAGCTCCATGTAAAACATTAATTAAAACAATGTGAATTAAAATTAACCTGGCCAATACAGGGCTTAACTCGGAGCTGCGCACAAAAATTCGCCATTAAAATACTACGTGCGGTCAGTGCTACCAATTTCTTAAAATGATAATCCTACATCAATTTAAATAAAAATAAAACCATGAAACTGCACAGTATTACACAAACACATGTTTTTCATCTCAGTTTGGTACAGGAAAGTACTTTCCCAGCTGATGCTTCATGACACGCAGTGCCATATCGCAAAGTTGCAATTTTCTCCACCACCTACAAAATAATACAGTGCTAATTAACAACGTGCAGTTACATAAAAAATTACTCCATAACTTCTAAGAAATATCTAGGCGTGTGATCTTTGAATAATTCTTGCATCGGGAGTGAGTACTGAACCCATTAATTTTGACACATGCCATTGAAGCACTTCGCTGTAGGCTGTAGAGAACCCATAACACAACATAAACATCTACAAGATAAAAAAAGNACATGCCATTGAAGCACTTCGCTGTAGGCTGTAGAGAACCCATAACACAACATAAACATCTACAAGATAAAAAAAGGCAGTATTTTTCAGTTAGTCATTCACTGCTGCTGCATGAGTCAACCAAAAGTGAAACATTCTTGTGATGGCTGTTTAATTTCCACTTTATATTCTGTAGTATTTATATTTCGGAACTGTACAAGGGGTTGGAAAAAATTGTACACTTATTATGCAAAAAAAAATGTGGTCATTGTGAAGATTAAGGGCTCATCTAAAGGAAAGGTTTCTTCATCTNACATGCCATTGAAGCACTTCGCTGTAGGCTGTAGAGAACCCATAACACAACATAAACATCTACAAGATAAAAAAAGCCAGTATTTTTCAGTTAGTCATTCACTGCTGCTGCATGAGTCAACCAAAAGTGAAACATTCTTGTGATGGCTGTTTAATTTCCACTTTATATTCTGTAGTATTTATATTTCGGAACTGTACAAGGGGTTGGAAAAAATTTTACACTTATTATGCAAAAAAAAATGTGGTCATTGTGAAGATTAAGGGCTCATCTAAAGGAAAGGTTTCTTCATCTCAATTTTGCTATATTTTACTTATAGTGCGCCTCCCAAGCTGCAAATACATGGCCGTGTTAAATGAGGGTATGTATTCGGTGTACAAAACATGTAGAAGTTCCAGAATGACATAGGCTACGTCATTGTTCCAGAGTGACATATCTGATTGTGTACATAAACTGGAATTGGGTGTGTCGAACATGTTTTCTTTTCATGTAATCACATTTATCGCAATGGAATTGTGTGTTTGCAAGTCCTCGTTGTGTTTTTGGAAGAAACATTCTAGAGATAGTAGAAGTTACCTGATTACGCAAGCCACCATGTTGCCGCTAGGTGCCTTGAACAAAAGTGAGAGAGTATGTTGTATCAGAATTTACTATTAGCGTGGGAAATTTCAGCACAGGTAACTTCTGTATCGAAGAAGGTAGTGTGATACATAGTGAGAGGAATATTTCTGCGTTCGCTTAACTTAACTGAGAGAAGAATTGGGATTTACGAATGGAGAGTGAACACACTGGTGTGTTGGGGGAATCGAGTCAGCTATGCAGAGACTGTTACCTGGACGCCTACCAATTAGCATATCGCCATGTACCTAGCAAGATTCATGTTTCGAGGCGAAAACCATGCATTCGTGCCACTTCCACTTTGGCGCCAAAATTTTGTATGCACTATCAACATAGGTGAGTAGAAAAAACGTCAAAATTGCGTACCCAGCATTATGTGATTTTTCAAATTTTCCCCGCCCTACTCTTGTCCGAGAATACTGTATAGCCATAAACCTGTGATTTCATGCAAAATTTGCACCAGTCTGCTTCCCGAAGCACGAACAATAGCAAGCGCACAAGGTCGCACCAATTTACCCGCTTTGTACTCCCCCCGCCCTTTTCTCCCAATCACTTACACATAGAATTATTTCATGCATATTCATTTACGACTTGGGTAAAAAAAAAATTGAGCAAGTAAATTGGTGCAGCACTCGCTATGGCTCGCGCTCTAGTAAGAGGAGTGATGCAGATTTTGCGTGGAATCGCAGTTATGTAGTGGTCACTGTTATTTTTGGAAAAAAAAATTCAATGTAATTAGAAGTTTGTTTTTTTTTTTTAATGTATTTACCCCACAATTTCCCTGGTCATCATAGCCCTTCCCACTGTCATGATTCTTATCTTGTATGCAAAATATACTAATGCGGCCATAGGCTTATGATTTAGCATGAACAGTACTATCAATATATTCCGTTATTTTGTATTGTAAAGCTTTCCTTGAGACGAGTCTCTAATCTTCTTCATTAACGAAATTGTGATAATTATTCCCAGCTTATGTAGGCCTAATCAAACGAGATTCAGAAAAATTTATAAAGAAAATTTTACAAATTATAACATAATGAACATGTATTTAAGATGGTGTTAAAGGAAAGCTGGGTTTGTTTGTAAAAAATTGTACTCATTCAAATAATATAAGAAATTTAAACAACCTACAGATTACTGCTCATAATAAAAAAATATTAAGAACAGTATTGCAAGTGGGTAAAAGTGTTTAATAAAATTGATAATAGAAATTTAATAAGCATCACGTGGTTTGTATTCACTAAAGGGTCATGTGAAAGAATAGCATGAAAATAAAAAAATTGTTATTATGTAAGGTTTGTACTAATGTTAAGTACAGTATATCGAATTATAGCACAGTGGCTTATATTTCCCGGCGCATAAATGACTACATAAAGCTGTGAATATGTTTGGACCTACATAAAATTTGGAAATAGCTGGAAGGGTTGTCGTCTTCCTTCTCGCAGCTTTATCCACTCGATGCAGGCGACAGCTCAACTCGATTGCATTATACTAAAAAAAAACTTACCTTCTGCGGTGATCTTAAAACTTCGTTTTCATGTCTCTTTCTTGTTTTTTATCAAATAAAACGAACACACACACGCTGTAGACTATTCATTTCTATCTAGCTAACGAGGGCGATTATATTGTCACTATATGTGATTTACAACTTCGAGAGTTATGGCACTGGATTTTTGTAGCAGAGTGTTACCTAATGTTTCTTGTTAACTATTATTAAACACAACCCGATAATTCGCGTTTCCGAGGCGTTTTATTTTGAATTAATCATCAACTTACCACAGGATTACATGCAAAAGCAATGCAGTTGTTTACGTTGGAGGTCTTCCAACGACGTCACTTTCTGAAGATACCCGACTGACCCGAACTCATTTTGGCCACTATGAGACGACCTGGTGTCTACAGATCTTGATAGTCCACTCGCGGTTTCTTCGGATGTTTTGAAACGAACCTTTGTAAAGTCACCCTTGGAGTAACATGCCAACCGGTTTTTTCAATAGCTTGTTTACCACAAATATATAACACTGCGATTAACTTTATAAAGTATTGTATTCTTGAATACATGAAATTTTAACTTAGTATCTTCTATAACTTGTAAAATTTATTTCGTATTCAATACGAAAAAAAACAGTGAGAGCAGCGATGTTTTGGCAACGGGTAGTAAAATGTAGTTCACAATTAAAATATTGTTTTAACCAAGTTTTTGGTATCATATTTGTAAATTAAATACTGTCTATTGAAATATTGAAATATTTAGGTAGCCGTGATGGAAACATATTTAATCGTTACCGTTAAAAATATCAGTGCAAAATACGGTGAGTAGGCCCTAGTGACATGGTTTTTTTTATCGACCGAGGAAGAAACTTCAAATAGGCTGTTGGCATAGCGGAGCTTGTATATATATATATATATATATATATNGGAAGTTTTGTACCGCTAGTCATAGCAGGAAAATTATACATGTTTTCAATTTTAGCATATTTCATACTTATTACAGCAAAAATAATGATTTCTGAATTTGTAATTTACAACTGAAAAGCGATATTAATGTTTCAATATGTAATATAATATATTTAAATGTGATGGCGGATGGTAACGAATCCGAAGTTGGCAGAAGTGGCGTCTGGCGAGTGGTGTCTTGACATGGCGTGTTGCTGATCAACGAAGCGTTAATTTTTCTTGCTCCGAAAAATACTTCAAAGTACCACATCGAGTTCAAACACGTTGTGTTTTTTAAACCTACCTAGGCAAGTGACGACGTTGTGATAAATCAGTGTTTCCATAGCAGTAATAAATATACTGTACCGTGTGTCGTGACCACTGCGTGTGAAAGGGTTGTGGCTGCGTTGTGGTCGTTACGCTGGCCAGGGGTGTGTGTGTGTGATGCAAATATTGGACGTGCGTAATTTATACGTTATAACCGTGAACTGTCTTTATGACGAAGGTAATTATTTAAATTCATGTATGTTTATTTATTACAACCTCGTAACATTGCCCTAGGTGTTCGAAACACAGTAGTGTAACGTGCTTAAGTTTCTGTGATTTGAATGCTTGCCACAATCCCAACGAATTACTAAGCCCAGCCAGAAAAATTTAAATATATAATTTAATAAACCTAGTGAAAACTAAGTACGTATGCAATGAATATGAGCGGAATAAAGGTTACTGTAGGCTTACTGGTGTGCATGTTCACCACTATATTTTACGTTTGTCGCTG
Organism: Clitarchus hookeri; assembly: GCA_002778355.1. Classification (NCBI taxonomy): domain Eukaryota; kingdom Metazoa; phylum Arthropoda; class Insecta; order Phasmatodea; family Phasmatidae; genus Clitarchus; species Clitarchus hookeri. The sequence continues at coordinate 227,646 of NQII01002597.1, read as the reverse complement.
CTATGTACAAAAAATAAGTAACACGAGTTGCGTGCTTTAATTTACTGTCTTCGTTGGACTGGTTGCTCCTTTGTTTTAATTTTTTTTTTTTTTCCAATTGAGGCCATCCTTTTAACGAAATAACCCAACACACACAAATTACAAGAGGTTAAATACTACAGTTCTTTCTCCCACAGTTGTAACAGGGTTAAGCACAGTAGCGCCAAAATATATATCGTGTATAACAAATATGTAAAAAAGTAAAATAATAACCATAAGAACTATCGTCAATACGGACATTCTTAAAAAGTCATAAATCTGACCTAAATGTGGTTATAGGCCTAAATTGTGAACATTCGTAAGTAATAGTTTTTTTTTAATATGACATACGCTGGAGAGTAAAAAAACTGGTATAGACGTGCGTATGCAAATAACAGAGGTATGGAACCAATCAGAGTAACGCGATGCGGTCGGCAGCGCCTACATAAGACAACAAGCGTCTGGCAAAGTGGCTATGTTGGTTACTGTTGCTACAATGGCAGGTTATCAAGATTTAAGTGAGTTTGAACGTGGTGTTATAGTCGGCGAACGAGAGATGGGACATAGCATCTCCGAGATAGCGATAACATTTGGATCTTCGCGTACGACCATTTCACGAGTGTACCGTGAATATCGGCAATCCGGTAAAACAACAAATCTTCGACATCGCTGCAGCCGCAAAAAGATCGTGAACAAACGGGACAAACGACGAATTACGATAATCATTAAACGTGACAGACGTGAAACCCTTTCTCAAATTGGTGCAGATTACAATGCTGGGGCATCAAAAAGTGCCAGCGTGCGAACTATTCAACGGACCATCATTGATATGGGCTTTCCGAGCCGAAGGCCCACTAGTGTACCGTTGTTGACTGCACGACACAAAGCTTTACGCCTCGCCTGGGCCTGCCAACACCGCCATTAGACTGTTGATGACTGGAAACACGTTGCTTGGTCTGACGAGTCTCGTTTCCAATTGTATCGGGCGGATGGAAGTGTACGGGTATGGATACATCCTCATGAATCCATGAACCCTACATGTCAACAGGGGACTGTTCAAGCAGTTGGAGGCTCTGTCATGGTATGGGGCGTGTGCAGTTGGCGTGAAATGGGACCCCTGATACGTCTAGATACGACTCTGACAGGTGACAGATACGTAATTATCCTGTCCGATCACCTGCACCCATTCATGTCCATTGTGCATTCCGACGGACGTGGACAATTCCATCAGGACAATGCGACACCCCACGCGTCGAGAGTTGCTACCAAGTGGCTCCTGGAACGTTCTTCTGACTTTAGACACTTCCATTGGCCACGTAAATCACCAGACATGAACATTATTGAGCATATCTGAGATGCCTTGCAACATGCTGTTCAGAAGAGATCTCCACCGCCTCGCAATCCTATGGATTTGTGGACTGCCCTTCAGAATTCATGGTGTGAATTGCCTGCTGCATACCTTCAGACATTAGTCGAGGCCATGTCTCGTCGTCTTGCAGCACTTCTGCGTGCTCGCGGGGGCCCTACACGATATTAGGCAGGTGTACCAGTTTTTTTTTTGTTCTTGAGTTTATATTCTAACAGCTGTAAACCGTAAACGAGCAATTTGAACTGCACTTTCCAATTCCTTAAGATTTTATGGTACTGGATCCAGCTGCCTGATGCCCCGTTCGATCTCATCCCACAGACGACCACAAGCCTGACGTTGAGACCCGGTTTTCTGCTTGGTAGTCCACTCTCTTTAAACATTAATAACTGCTGCTCTCGAACACTTCACAAGTGCAGCCGTTTTGCTGATACTGGTTCCGACGCTTCGAGCGCCTACAATCATCCCGCGTTCAAACGCAGTTACATCACGTTTTTTTGCCCACTTCTTCGCAAGCAACACAGTGCAATTAATGCTTCACTTGTCCTGCATTCCCTTTTTATAGCTATCTCGCCCTCTAGCGGCAGCAACGTGAAGTTATGGACGATCTGCGTATGAGCGTCAAGTGGTCATAATAATTTGGCCACTCAGTGTATGTGTATGGCTACACGTGGGATTAACGTCATTTACCCAGTTACAAATATTGACCATCGTAAAATAATTTTCCGCGCCTGGAATCTGGCATCCTGTAAAGTATCGGCTCTTTAGGTTGAGTTGAATTCAAAGCCGCAGGAAATACAGTATTAGCAACTTTAATGTGTACCGTACACTTCGTGTTTCTGGTAATCGGACATGCAGGAGTGCCTCAAGTACAGTTCGTAAGTCATAATCAGCTTGAGCATGGACTTGAAGTCTGAGTACCCGACGATCGGTTGCTTATACGCATAACGATAGATTTTAAATTTAAATGTGAGTGTCCTGCCATATTTCAACGGCTGCGTCACTTCTATCCTTGCTAAAGAACTTCGTGTGCTGTAGCTTTTGAACTATTCTGAAAGCGGTGTCCTGTGAGCTCAGATTTGTCAGATTATCGTCGGAAATACGTGAAGCACCACTTGCGAATGTGAATCTTGATATGATCACTGGTTAGCTTGTAACCGCCACAGCCATTAAATAATTTAGTGTAGCAGTAGTAGATATTGAATCTTCAATGGTTAGGAGCAGCAAGTAAAAATGATTTCCCATCTCATACATCACGACCGTCTTATCCTTGCCCAGAGCGCAGACAATAACGGAGACCGTATAGATGTTCTTCTCTAACACTTTAATGTGGTGCAGTCGTGTAGAAAACAACGCATCGTCAGTAAACCTGCTCAGGGATTATCGCCTTTCAAAATGTATTACCGAAACTGACACTCGAAACACGTGGGATCACGATGAATTTGCGGTTTGATTACGACATGTTTACTCTTTACATATGCAGGCGATGTAGGGTGAGATGTGTGAGGTTTCCAAATTGTCGATGTTTAGCCGCAGTGTTTCCACAGCAGTCAGTGGCCATCTTGGCGAATCGTCTGTATATATTTGTATACTGTGTTGCTTGCATATTGAAGACACGGGTATCTGTAATCTTTTCCGGCATTCTCTTTGAATGATGGCATTCGAGAATGATGTTGCATTTCGTGGGTACATGTACGCTGATTTCTTCTGTAATTTTGCTAATAAATTTCTGTACCGGCCAATAATTTCTAATACTCTACGTCAAATATATGTTAATGTTCCACCAGAATGTAGTGTCGACCTCGATGAACGTGTTTTCAAAAACCGTCTCAGAAAATTCCATGATTCTGGGACGTGACTATCGCTCACACAGTGGTGGATGAACATATTGGACTCTTCAGCGAAATATGAATTATAATCGTTCACTTCGAAAATGGAACCTGAATAAATCGAGTTTTGGCAGGTGACCGACCATGTCTCTGTGAGAGGTCACTTTTAGAAAACGACACTCCACAATATCAAAGGTCTCTACTCTTTGCGCAGCCATATTTTTCGTGCCAACGAACACTATGGGGGAATGCAAACGACGTATCACATTAGCGATACTGGTGTCGAGGTATCGACCTTGCAAATGGCGACGACACAGTTTAAAATGCGGCTGATGGCGCAGCCAATGATGTTTCTAATGGCTAAGTTGACAAGCTCATTGGTGCAGCAAATGGCATCACTAAAGATCTAGACATCTTAGCTGAAGCTTTATTGCTCTTCTTGAGTCAGTGATGTTACTGCCAATCAGTCGTGGGCACACCATCAAATGCTACATCTTGATCTCTGTGAAAATAAAAACAAATACATATTTAGTTAAAAAAACACAGGAACTTAAATATTTTGTGCGAAAAACTACACAATAAATTAACTAATTGACAACAAATCACAGGAAAGCAAACAAATGATTAAAGAAAGAAATACATACGCCCTGGTTATCACATACTAATTTACATTATCTAGCACGAGGAAAACCTGCCAGTTTTAAATCGTCCCTCTAAGAGAACTAATTCGCATAAAAAATGAAATTCATTGTAGAAAGTAGATCGAAACTCTAGACCTGTTTTCGGTCGTTTATGCATTCCGACTATGGACCTGGGGGCCGTGGTGGCGCAGTGGCTATGGGCTCGCCTCCCACCAAGGCGAACCGTGTTCGATTCCCGGCAGGGTCGCTCCCAGATTTTCGCACGTGGGAGTCGTGGTGGACGATGGCACTGGTCGGCGGGTTTTTTTCTGGGAATCTCCCATTTCTCCCGCTCTTGTATACCGACGCTACTTCATACTCGCCTCGCTTCACCCTCGTCGGCTCTCAAGACCCCGATGTTAAGAACCGCCTGCTTCTCTCCGCTCCACTCCGACTTCATCCCTAAAAGCTACTCATAATACTGCCACACTAGGAGTAACGAGAACTGATTTGAACTGCAAGTTATGAAATGTCTGCAAGATACTGCTGATGTTAGGTTGATTAAAAGCTACGAAGATCCTGTGCTATATTAAATTAGGTGTCTGTTCGAACACGCTCTCTGACCCGAACAGTTATTTGAAATTTATGCAGATTTTGTCATAGTTTTAGAAACAAAATGCGCTTAATTACGAGTACTCCTAATTATAATCAACGGACCTGTATGTAAGCGGCATGAAATACAGTAAAACCGGATATAACTGGAAGCTAAGAAGTCAAGGAAAGAGGAAACTATCTGTCACCTGTTGCATCGGACAAAGAACTGAGACCGAGATGTCCTCATGACAAACAACCAATAACGACGAAGTATTATTGCATACTCGAAACAAATGCATCCTTTAATTTTTACATCAGCGCTCTTAGCGACCAGTATAGAACACAAAGATGATGGCCGAGGTTGAGAAATGAGGATGGGTGCTGGGTACACAAGATTTCAAGTCTTTAAAACAAATATATAATTCAGATATTTGACTGATTTTTATAAAAATAATTTCTGTTATCTCTCCTTGGTCTCTGTAACTTCATTCCATCAGTTCCTTGTTCATTACCGGGTCGCCATTTGTATTACTTCAGAGTGAAGGCAAGGTCCCCCCGACTCATATGTTGCCTGCTGATAAATCGTTTCGAGGTTTTCTATTACTTTCTTCGGGGTTATCCCCAGGCTGTGTAGTGAGTTCACTCCCACCGCAATGTTTATATAGCGATGTCGAAGATTTGATGTTTTACCCGATTCCCGACCTTCACGGTACACTCGTGAAATGGTCGTACGCGAAAATCCTAATTTTATCTCTACCTCGGAGATGCTATGTCCCATCTCTCGTGCGCCGACTATAACAACACGTTAAAACTCACTTAAATCTTGATAACCTGCCATTGCAGTAGCAGTAACCGAGCTAGCAACTTTGCCAGACGCTTGTTGTCTTATATAGGCGCTGCTGACAGCATCGCGTTACTCTGATTGGTTCCATACCTCTGTTATTTGCATTCGCACGCCTATACCAGTTTTTTTGGCTCTCCAGTGCGTGTGTGTGTGTGTGTGAGTGTGTGTGTGTATGTATATATATATATTTATAACCGACATTCGATAATCATCAAATCAAATCATTGCATCCCAAAAAAATAATATTTTGTTGTGACTGGAGAAAACATAAATTCTTCAAAACGTAAAAGCATGTTCGGTTTCCCACGAGTAATAGAAAATTACAATACTGCAATTATTCGGGACTTAAAATACTGTGATGATACGAATTACTATTATAAATTTTATAATGTACATACGTTATTTTTTAATATTTTTTACATTGTTTAACGCTGCGTAAACAGTGCTGCCGATCTATGCGCAATTGTTTACTAAACCAAAAATGATAATAACCACAGCAAATGCATACACTTATTGCCTTGCATACCACAATGGGCACGCAAAAAAAAATTATCAACAAGCCGAATACTCGATTCCTACTGGCTACACGGATTCACGGACACGGAAGAGTTGGGAGTTGTTCAGCTTTCTTATGTTTATCCGTACGTCATCCGTTGAACGCGTGTGTCCCTTTGTAGTCTGAACACGGAGTGCGCGCTTCGCTTACGCGATACGTGTCCCAATGGAACAGTATTGCACGAAATTTTTTAGCAACTGCATTTATCCAGGCAACGAAACACGACCTGAATAGTATATCTACACTAATTATAAAAATAGTTCTGCGCAAAAATTATAAAAATAATTGGTGCCGCATAAAAAAAAATATTTATATGTCTAGACATTTCGTCTAAAAAGAGTGGACTGCGTTATACTGGGGTATTTTAAAAAAATTGTAAATTTTTTTTCTTTGGCTAGTTTATTATGCCCGATAACCGGTGAGGAAAGCATTGCGTTCTATAGTTTCCAAGCGTGAACAGTGAAATAGTTGTCTTACTCGCAAGTCTTTGCTCACGAAGAACGGCGAGCTTCTGCAACCGCGATGTGTGGCTTGCCTGGCCGACTAGGGGCAGGCATCATCAGGCCGCTGTGAACTCTCGTGCGCGATGGGCGCGCAGCGCACGGACGATTGTAATCACCGACTGCGGTTACAGCGCGGCGTCGGATTTCCCGCGCGTGCGTCCGTAATCACAGCTCGAACACGGACATACTCGGTATACATGCTGTTCACGGTAAAGTGAGCACTTTCGAGGCCCTGAGGTACTTGTTCCTTTCAGCCATTTTTTTAATCCTTCAATCACCTGATTAAATAAATATTTCCATGTAAGTAATAAACACAGTGTGTATATTCCACCACACTCTAACGTATATTTATTGACTATTATTCCATATGAGAGGGCTTTGAAAGTGCTCGCTTTACTGTGAACATCCTATAGGTTCCATTGTGGCCCTGTTCACTACCGTGTCGTATACTCGCCTCTGGCGCTTGAACTGCGATGCACACTAAATACTTGTTTTTTTTTNGCCCTGTTCACTACCGTGTCGTATACTCGCCTCTGGCGCTTGAACTGCGATGCACACTAAATACTTGTTTTTTTTTATGAAACTATTAAACAAGCACCCAATATGTTTACTTACTAAAAGACATAATACCCCAGACAAGGAAGGAACGGTACTTTAAAGTTACCACATATGCTATTTTGGAGCCCTCCAATGTAGTTAAAAAGGGCTTCTTCAAACTGCCATGTCTTAAAGCATACTAGCCGGACACGAGTCAAACTATGATAGGATCCTGTATTGAACTTTGCTACAGGATTTTCTTCAGTAAAATGATAGGGTCACCGCTGAAAGTCCCGCAGGTACATGCAGCACTACGAGAACACTGCATGCCAGTTCTGAACCCTGCGCGTAACGGCGATGGCGCTCTTTTAGCGCGTGCCGGCGTAACCCTTATAGCTCCCGCGCTTCTCAGCCAAAAAAAGGAGAAAAACAATACAGGCAGGCAGGCAGGCCCCTTAAANAACCAAAAAAAGGAGAAAAACAATACAGGCAGGCAGGCCCCTTAAGGGACCTCCCTTCCTTGTTGTCTAATGGTTTTCATCATAAACAGATGTCTATCGTAATTCTTAAAAAAAGTCTGTANGCCCTGTTCACTACAGTGTCGTATACTCGCCTCTGGCGCTTGAACTGCGATGCACACTAAATACTTGTTTTTTTTTTATGAAACTATTAAACAAGCACCCAGTATGTTTACTTACTAAAAGACATAATACCCCAGACAAGGAAGGAACGGTACTTTAAAGTTACCACATGTGCTGTTTTGGAGCCCTCCAATATAGTTGAAAAGGGCTTCTTCAAACTGCCATGTCTTAAAGCATACTAGCCGGACACGAGTCAAACTATGATAGGATCCTGTATTGAACTTTGCTACAGGATTTTCTTCAGTAAAATGATAGGGTCACCGCTGAAAGTCCCGCAGGTACACGCAGCACTACGAGAACACTGCACGCCAGTTCTGAACCCTGCGCGTAACGGCGATGGCGCTCTTTTAGCGCGTGCCGGCGTAACCCTTATAGCTCCCGCGCTTCTCAGCCAAAAAAAGGAGAAAAACAATACAGGCAGGCAGGCAGGCCCCTTAAAGGACCTCCCTTCCTTGTTGTCTAATGGTTTTCATCATAAACAGATGTCTATCGTAATTCTTAAAAAAAGTCTGTAGNGGACCTCCCTTCCTTGTTGTCTAATGGTTTTCATCATAAACAGATGTCTATCGTAATTCTTAAAAAAAGTCTGTAGAATATTTTTATGTAAATCCTTTTTCCAGATAGAAATGAAAGTCCGGATTTTGTTGTCAACAAATTTGTTTATTGAAACATAAATTTGATCGTTGAAAAGTATATAAGTCAGCTAAAAACCACTAAGCTAGCCATATATGTTTACAATATTTATTCTTCTGTAAAACTGTTATAAACAATAGCGATAATGCTGCATCTTTTCCGAAAATATTGCTGTGTTAAAGCCTTATAGCAACCTTTTAAAATTCTGAGGAAACAGAAGACAGGCGAAGCTTGTCTGTGCTATTTTCCAACGCCGTCGCAATGNAGCAACCTTTTAAAATTCTGAGGAAACAGAAGACAGGCGAAGCTTGTCTGTGCTATTTTCCAACGCCGTCGCAATGCTTTTTTACGGCGGAACGTAACCTTGAGGCGTTTAAAATGTTTGCTAGGGAGGCCCCTTTATTCCATTACATAAATCTTGCTCTAAATGGCCTTGTCTGCCATTCATGCGGAACGAGACTTGGCATCAGTTTCTATTTAACCCTGAAAGAATGTCTCACAAGAAACCGGTACGAATGACGTCAATTTACCGGTGGCGGTCGTACCCACTGCCAAGGAGCATGGAAGGAGAAATAGTCGGCACCTCCACAGTTTCTCATCATTGGAGCTAGGCTCCTCAGCCCATGTCCGAGATTACAAATACATTATTTTGTAATTTGTACTTTCGTAAGTTTTAATTCAGACGTTGTCGACAGTCATTTGTTTAGCACTCGCGGCAACGCAATTTTACATTAACAGTGAAAAATTTTTTTTATCTACATTTAATGCTTAAAACGGACGTAATACTCCTACAAACATTACTGGAATGCTGCAAATATGTTAATAAATTAGAAAATAATCAATTGCACAAAAACAACTTTAAAAAACAATTTGTTGCGAAAAAATAAACAAAGCACAACACTTACATGCTTTTTAAAACATGCCTAGTGCATGTTTTGAACAATTATTTGATTTAAAAAAAAATTGTTTTCATTATGCATTCACGTATGTGTTTTGGACATCAAAACCAACATGGCGCTGATTTTGTCATTTTGTATTTTTGCTAACATCAGCTAGATACATAATACTAAATGCCAAATTACCAAACACGTCACCATTTTTGTACACAAAATCGTGTCACGTCGTCATTTTGTCAACAAAATCTGCTATTTCTGACACTGCCTCAGCTCGGGGTAGGTACAAGCCCCAGGAGAGGGGGGGGGGGGTCCTTGTCCTCCCATTTGTATTTCATTGTGATGTCGGTGGGATGGGAAAGGCGGAAAACCCCCTAATGCCCACCGCCTTATAAAATTGTGGTGCAGTCATTGCTTAACACCGCCGCAGTAGGAGCGCAGTACGCAAGATGATCCACCTCCGTCTTCTGCCAGCACAGAGGTTTGAGAAAGGAGACAGCAGTGAAGCTGCTAACTGTAATTTTGAAAATACACAGGTTTAGTTGTAGCCTGAACTAGGATTTTTGTAACCCGGCCAGGGTTTTGGTGTGTGTGGAGGTTAGCAACCCAAAGGTCGCTCGGGACACAATGCGAGAATGGAGGCCGCGTCACGACGAAGGCAAATACGCAGGATGATACAGCGGTGGTTCGCCATTGCCTTCCACGGGATGGACGATTTGGCGAGATGAGAATGGAGCAGCGCTGGAATGCAAGGGCGGGGGAAAAGGCAGATACCCAAGAAAACCCGCCGACTAGCAGCATCGTCTGGCACGATTCCCACTTGCGAAAATCCGGGAGTGACCCAGCCGGGGATTGAACCCTGTTCGCCTTGGTGGGAGGCGAGATTGCTAACCTCTCAGCCACTGCGGCCTGGCAGGCTTCTGGTATTTTTATAAAAAAGGGAATCTTAAGTCAAAAGCCCTTGAGTTTAATAGCACTAAGGTCGGAGGACAGCGTGCCAATTGCATGGAATGAAGTTGAGGTTAAATATTTATTTTCTCAGCTACCTTAAAAAATAAGCAGCGAGTAGGCGGTCCTGCGTAGTGGTGGGACCTAAGAGCGTCCCAGTGCAGAGTCCCTTATGCCGAGGCAAACAGGAATTATTCTAACTACTGTAAAAGTTAACATGCTCACGACTTTTCTGGGATTGGGCAAGCATGACTGCGACTGGGGCATTGCTTACCTCCCATGCCAACTTAACCATGAATTATGTGAGTTAGCACTCCCAGGATTTGTGGCCATTAATGTCTGTGTGTTGCCAAGCACACAGTAATAACTCTATTTATTCATAAATTGCCAAATTTTTATTTGTAACACATGTAATTAAATATAAAAAAGTTTGTATGGGAACATTATGGGCTCATTCTAAAGGAGCACATTATTAGCTATATTTCAAAGTTTTTTTTTTTTTAATAGTTTTTGGTGCTGCAGTATGGCTTTATTAACTACACACTTGTATTAAGATGATAAAAAAAATATTAATTATTGATACATTGTGGACACTACGAAACAACTCTTAATATTTGTGAAATTAATGAAAACAAGCAACTAAGAGACCAAAAGTTTGTAAGAGTACTTGCTGTGAAAAAAAATTTTGCATTTTGTTTGGGGCTAAAAGTTTTGAAACAAAGTTATTAAAAACTTACTGCATGCGTATTTTCGTACATATATACCAATTTTTTACACAATTTATTGCACACCAAACATCATTTAAAACTTTTAACGAACCTTTCATAATGATTTTGGAAGCTATGCGCTCCAAAGAATGAAACTGAGCAACACCATGCAAAGCTTGACTCACAATTGAAAGCTAACAGTAAGGAAACACAAACCATAGGTCATGTGAACAAGAGTTGACCGCCATATTTTCAAACCTATTGGATCACAACTTCGCATAACAGGTCGGATGCATGGGAATTCCTGACATAGTGCACAAAGGAAATGGTTTATTTGGTTACATTTTATTTATTGTGCAAGTGCATGGAGCAAACCAATCAAAACCAATCATAACAGAGTATAAAGTTGTTTATTAAAAATTGAGGAACAGTTATGCTGCAGAAACGAAGAAATGTTGCAAGATATTGTTACAAGACGCCAGAGAGGCGTATCTGAGTTCATGGAGGATGAAGGTCTAAATAATACAAAAAAATTAAATTTTAATTTATTTTTGCTATTAATATTTACACAGCTATTATTTACAACATTAAACTCAACTATTTGTTGTCTATCTCAATTTTCAATAAAGTCCCAGCACTTTCTCTATTTCCACAGTCAATTCACACTCATTTACACATATACAATCTGTCTATTGCCATCATTCCAAATGTCTGCCACTCACGCATCCAGTTCAATAGTCCCGCTTATCAGTCTCTCTCTCCACTGTATCGACACTCGCAGTCCGCAGACTTCACTACCGTTGGTTACGTTGTAATGACGCAATATATTAATTATCAAGGTACTTGGTTAAATTTCTTTAGTTTGCAAGGCTTCGTATAATTTATTGAGATTTGAAATTAAAGCAGTGATAGTTATGTTTATTGGGCACACGTTTGCTTTCGAAATCTTAGTTTTTGTTACGCGCCAGTAGATAGAAGCTTTCCGAACCGCAGTCGACAGTTTTTGTTCTAGAATGTTTGATTATCTTTTACGACGACGCAGTTCGGATGGCTACGCAGTTCGGCTGGCAGCCCACGCCATGCACTTATTTGGTTACGTTTTGATATCCTGTGTCGAGGAGTGGGGGGATATGTTCGCAGTGACAAATACTGAGTGTGCCTATCGCCGGCAGACAACCAGCACTCACCGAGACCGCGTCGGGCGTGGCAAATAACCCCCACACCGGCAAACTTTATCCTGCTAGTTTATTTCTCAGCCGGTGGGAGGTCGCTACATGTCTTTTTCTTCTTGCGATGCGAGTTTTCATGACGTGAATAAATAAACTACTGTGGCGCTGGTCTCTGTTTGTCTGTGAAGCTGTTCGCGACTCTGCATACCTGATGATTATAAGTGAATTATTTATTTCAATGATAAATAAAGAACAAAGTAATAAACAGAAACTTGACTTTAATTTATAGTAGTTTTGGCACCTTTAAAGTTTCATGTTTCTACCAATTGAGCTAACTGAGCTGTAACTTCCAACGTCATACCAGACGAGCAACATTACAAACATGACAACCCATACGTGAGACAACGTTACAACGTATCAGAGTTATTATAGCACTAGACAGTCAAAAACATACGTAACAACAAGCAAAATTCCTCACAAACCAAGGAGCATACAAGAACAGAATTGCAACTCAATGGAACCTTATCATATTCATTTGCTTGCTGCAACATAAGAATAAACAGTAAACCACTCATGTTTACATTGTTATGTTGGCAGACAAGGCGCATAATATCGCCAACCTTTTGTTTTATTTTAATACTAGTCTACCTTTTCTAGATAAAATTATTTATTGCATCATTTATCCACAGCTGTTTCATACCACAAATGCATTTGAGAGAACAAGAATTTTTATCACAAAGATAAAACACTACTGTATAGACAGTGTCATGTGAATATTCTCAAAAATAAACTTGGCATGAAAAAACTAATGTGGAAGCTACAATGAGACAGAATACTGTGCTACCACCATCGAAACAAAAATATGTAACCAAGCATGTGTTTCTACAATATCTAAAACAGAAATACTATGCGAGTGTTTATTATATACTTGTAAGATGCGTAGATAATAAATATTCTAAATAAATATGCACCAATTTTTTTTTAAATGCCAAAGTTGTAAGATTGTAGGACCTAGACGTATTTTCAGTAAGGAATAGTTTTTCCTTCTCAAGTTGCTAGTCCCTATCACAAACAATAACAGTGAAAAAAAAGGGTGGAACAGGTGAGGATGAAAAAAGATGGGTAGAGGTGGACTTCAGTTTTTTTTCCCACTTCCAGCATGCATTAGCATCGACATTGGGTGGCTTTGTTACTGTGGGCGAGGCGTGGAAAGTGCCTCGCTCTGCGCATACATATTTCAGTAGACAAGTGCCCAGGCTGCCAACACCTCTCGGTGAAGTGGGCAACATTATCCACGACTTGCAGGACTTCCTGCAATTCTTGCATGAAGCAAATTTCACTGAGATAATGTCACATTTCCACTCCTAAACGGAGGCAGCGAAAACAATTGCTAACCCACTGGCAAATATCATGCTCTTTTTAGAGGCACTCGCAAATTTCAGCAAGATCCCTGTACTCTGTCCCTTTTATATTGGAACAGCAACAGTGTTTTCCACCGGTCATATTGGCTGCAAAATCTGCTGAAAATGTATACTGCATTGAAATAACATTAATACAAGAAACATGTCTATAACAGCATAAACAATTCTCAATGAAAAATTACTTTCCATACAGAACAGATATGGAAACCCAAGGAGGAGAAACATTAATTTTAGTTCACAATAAAAAAGTATCACTTCAATGCAAACCCCACATGCGAGCACAGAGAATCTACTTCTATAAATATTGTATAAATATTGACCCAAAATCGGGGGAGGGGGGGGGAGGAATTACACTCACTTCAGTTTAACTTCTCCCAAATAATAAATTTACCTCAAATTATTTATACCAATTAACAGACAGCCTTATCGATTTCTTACAGCAGGCGACTTAAAATGATATGCACACCGTATGGCAGGGCATAATCACTACTCGAAGAGGCAGGGACCTAAGCAATCATCTATTTCATGCCTCGGACAAGCCCAAACATTTCCCAACAATTTAATGTAAACAGCCTGATGTTCTAGACATATTAATAACAAATATACACACTCCAATAATTCAACTAACTCCTCTTGAAGAACTGGACTACTATCGTTTGTAACATAAGTAAAACACTTGTAAAACATATGGACAGAATCCTTGCTAAAATTCACACAGTAACTGGAGAACTTCAAAGCAGACCTGACTGAAATTTTTACAGAAAATTATCTTATAAACAGTAAAGCTGACATAAACTAGCTTTCGAAATATTACAAAAATACCATAAAAATGCACCTACATTAAAGTATCACTTTCTTAAAGACAACAGTTTCTCCAACAAAACTACCCGGAAATAGACCTACTAATAGCAGAAAAATGGCATGCAAGACATGAATCCCAGAAATACAGAACTGAGTTATTAATATGTATCTGAATATAATACTTCACATGAGCTTAAAAATAAACCGCAGGAATTACGTATTGAAAAAGGTGAAACATTCATAACAGAGCTTTCAGATAATGTTGATAACATCCGGGGACTACCTAAATTACTCAGACAAAATAGTCGAACTAATACTTCCATGCTCATTTTATCCACAACCGGCCTTAAATAAATCCTGGAAATGGACTATGGTAGTAATAACAACCCCTAAAGCGGGCAGACCCCTCTTTCGTTTGTATACCATCTGAGCTTATTTTAAAATGAACCCACCCCAGTATGTTGCGGTACAGGTTGCAGACAGGGAAATGAGCTAGGGGAAGCACCTGTACCGCGCAGTATTTACAGTATATTATTTGATCCAGTTTCTTAGCATCAATACAATTCACACTCATTTATTCACCCTCAGCTCACTTCAAACAGATGGCAATGCAAATCCCCAGACCTTGCGTTATTAACGCACTAGTATTTGGGCAATAAATTCAGCTTAATTACTTGAAAGAGGCCGAGGATCTAACAAATTCTCTGCCAAGCTATCAAAAAATCCGGCATTTACAAAATTTAACCATTTATGGGCATTACAAGGCAGAGGCAAAATTTCAGCCTCCACTACTTTGTGCAAGTAGAGGGCAAAAGGGGGAATTATGGTATACTCTGTTTCATATAAGTTCACTAAATTTTTACAGTTATGATGGTATATATTATTTGATGATATGCTAGCAGGTCACAATGCTAGTCCAAATTTACTATTCTACTGGTTAACCAAGGGTCTCAGATTCACATTTGTGCAAGAAATTTCGACTGTCACTGTGACCCGCAAGCACATCATCAAATAGTACATGTTCACAGAACTGACAAAATTTAGTGAGCTTACATGAAACAGGGTATACCGAGATTGCTGGTATATTTTAACGGCAAGCTCCTGTAGTGACTGCAGGCGTGGTGCCGTCCGGACTGGCGATTTTATGGGGCGGTAGGTCGAGGGGGCTAGAATCTCCCAATCCACCAACTTCACATGAAATACAACTGGGAGGACAAGNGCTCCCTCATGCTGAAAAGCTCAGCTCGAAGATGCATGTGCTTTTAAACTGCTGGTGGCCAGCTGGTCAATGACCTTGTTCACACACAACCCACTAGTGATATAGTGATAGGAAATTTCAATAGATTTTCACCTTTTCTTTCGCCTTGTGACGGAGCAAGTTAGGGCAGCGACCGTACTACTCCAACTGTTTAAATGTTACAGGCATGCGACTGTTTTATTTATCCTTTTTTTTTACACACAATTTTTTCTAGTTTTCCGTAGTTCCTCAAAATCTGTCCATATGAACGGGATGTCCGTACAACCAGGTGCCATAAAATCGGCGTTTGGGTGCGTACAAAATAAAGAATGTGTTAAGCATCATCAAATATGGTATATCTTGGTTCCAAAGTGAAATTAAGAATAATACAGCAATCATGAGTTACGTACATCAATTAGAGTTGTAAATATTTGTACTTTTCAAAAATTTTCCCTTAAAATAGGTATAAAATATTTATAAATTATGGTGTAAAACAGTTTTGTACCAAAATGTTTGTCGCTTCAGGAAAATTCCCAAATGATTCCATACAACAGAAATTTGCATATTTGCAACATCTAATTATCACAAGACAGCAAAAATACAGTCATTAATAAGTTGTTTCCTCTTTCTTACCATCAACCAAACTGCAAACTAAAAAAAATTTCACTTACAAATAATTTTAATAGTTAAAGAATTCTAACTGACCGTTTGGATTCAAACAATCAATAATTAAAATTTTCTACAGCATTAGCATTGATATTAAAAATTTAAAACATTCAACACACTATTTATAAACAATTTATTCATACAATTTGTTTGGTAAATACATATAATAAAAACAAGTCTGTACAAAACAATTGTGCTATTTATATATTTCACTAAGTTCTATGACTTCAGACACTCTTTTGTTAACAATTTTCCATAATATTTTGACAACAAAAACATTATTTACATTAACATAACATACACATAAAAGGAAGCATAGTTACTGCCACAGCAAACTTTGACTGTTAATACTGCGCAAAAAGTAGGCCATGCAACTTATAAAACAAATTTTCAAATGAATTTTTTTCGTAATATATTTGGATGTGTGAACTGTGTATGCAAATTCAAAGGATAAAATGAACTGCATAATAGAACAGATCAAAAATTCATCCAGTATAATATGTTGAACACTTTAAGAACACATTCCTTTTCATCACATTTTATAACACAAAACACACACTGGAAAATAATAATATATATTGCAGTTATCTTTTTATAGTATTTAGTATATTATGAACTCCCAACTTCTAATACCTTCATCACCCACCACTTCGTCTTACATCATTCAGAAACACTTTTGAAGTCTCAGACCAACAACAAAGCGAGATGATGAATGGTGAGTTTGGATTTTCCTCTGCGCATGTCATGAAAATCCATGAATGAAAAGGAGAAACATGAGCACATGACTAGCACACGACACAGAATCACTGTGCCGATCGACTCATTTGGGCAACCAATGTCCGGAGAAGATCTCGCTGTTCTGTGGACAAGTACTGCCAAAGGTCGGCCTCGAGAGATTGCAGGGAGTCGACATCGCGAGACTGGCAGGCCATCACCAAAGACTGAAGAAGGAGGTATTCATCTTCACTCAAGTAACTGACTGCAACAACATAGTAACAAAAACAATAAAACTAAACCCATCACAAAGCCTCAGAGAGTTATTAAAGTCGCTAACAGATAATAGTAAAATCTCAATACAAAGTACACAAACTGTCTTGTTTAAAATATTTTATACTGAACTAGTATTTAACAATACCTCATCTGCCAGGAATGTGAAAAATTGAACTTTTAAATGAAAAGTACTTGGAAGTACTTTATACTGAGATATTACTGCAAAAAGTTTAAAGTGACAGAGAGTTATTGAATTATCAAGAAAATTTCACATAGAAAACTGTGTATGGTCAAACTTGAATCCCCCAAATTTACATTCTTCCTTACAGCCCATTATTTTAAAGGTCTAACCAATTAATCTGTGCAGTGAAGCCCTACAACAGTACATTTCTCACCTGGAACACTGACGTCCTCAACCCAGGCGTAGCGTTCCAGCACTTGGGCAAGGTCTGCCGGGAGCCTCTGCACTACCGGCTGCAGAATCAACAGGAGCAAAACTCGTGTGACTTCACACCGGTGCAGGATATTGCAGTACACCCCCATGGGAGGCTGGCCACCGTGGTCCGCAGCCGACACCATCTCATTGAACACTGAAAGGGCACCGTCGTAATCACCTGCAACCATCAGACACTTCACAGCTGTCGTGAATTGAAAATATTTTCCGTAAATATATAACTAGACATCCATTATTAGGGGCGGGCGAAGCTCGAAATTTCATTCCAAAGCAAATTTTTTAAAACATTTGCGAATTCGAATTGAATAACGAATCTAAGGGTTTTGTTGACAAGTACACATTGCACCAATTTGTTTTAAATTTAATAAATACATAATTTTTACACGCTAGGTAAATGTAGATAAAAAGGAAATGTTTTCCACTGATTTACAAAACATTTTATCAAATTTTTCTCTGTGTAAGTAGGTATACATTTTGCCTTTCATGCTAAACAAATCTAAATAACCAACTGAAAATTAATCCAGGCTTAAGAAATATTTGAAAGTAGCTTATTATAAAAGACTTAAAAATCATTTTTCATCATATCAGCACTTTACTGGACCTAAATGCAAAATAATACAACATATGAAACTAAAACTTATCTCAGCAAAGTGTGAAACATACAAAACTTGGACACAATAATTAATTGCAGTGCTCATGTTCTTATACCCCAGTAGTTACGTAGTGTACGTTGACGAGTGATGCATACTGATAGATATATATATATATATATGTATAAACACACACACGACTTCACCTTATCTTCACGTGTCATCACGTCACCCCAGGCAGGGTTTGAACCATGAACGACATGCTACCAGAGCCTACCAGCATGCCTCTAGGCGAGGAGCACCCACAGACACGTCAGCCAAGATCGTTTTCACCTCCAAAATCAGACGTCACGCCAACCCCTCAAGTGTGATAGAAGCCAGCCAAGCATGGGCTGCTTGGCTGGCTTCTGTAGACTGCGCTGCGCCTGAGCTCGCGCATTCGACGTACCCCCAAATAGCAGAAAGCCTGCTTCCGCCATGGCCCGAAAGATGGCACCAGAGTATGGCTCCGCCTACGGAGGGAAGAGCTACCCCCACCACCTCCAAGAGTAGGTGGATATGTCCATGCACCGCCGAAGAACAGAGTTCATTTTCCGCAGCTCGCTCCACCACCTTGTGTGCTGGAGCTCTGTGCAGACACAGATGTCCTCGCATAGGACCACCGCTACCTACCAGATATCTTCGAGACCTTACCAGCAACCCCCAAAGAAGTCTTGATCCCCTTTAACACTCACCACCCTTCTGGTAGTGACACCCGAGTCTCTTCTGGGCAATAGTTAGTTAGGGTCAGTTAGTATTATAGCTACCTCTGCTCTTGTCTAGTTTAGACCCAGGTCCCCTTCACCTGGTATTCTCGTAGTCTACTTTTGTTACAGTTTCTTGTTAGTTAGAAGTTAGTACAGGCCATTGTGTCTATTCCTCACGGGAATAAACAAGTCTTCTATCTAACCTCAGAGTACTTATTTCTAGGGTGACTTAACTTTTATCCCCTGTAGACGTCAGTCCAGCAGGGAAAAGCAGGAGACTGTCATTACAACCAATTTGCCAAACCTAGAGTAGGACTGCGAGCTCCCTTAACCGGGTGCATGTACGTCTCAAACAAACACATTAGACGGCCACCCATACTGTGGATCAGAGTACGGCAAGGTAACTGGTGCACATGCACGGTAGAGCCACTACCACTAGGAACTCAATCCACAAGGTGACTAGTCAGCCAGGCCTGCTAATTCACTCCATCTACCGCGCTGTACTGTCGCCGGAAGGAGTGATAAAACTGGTTCTGGAGGTCTGCCCCCCTTTGGACCACACCCCATCGGGAGAGATAAAACTGGTTCTGGAGGTCTGCCCCCCTTTGGACCACACCCCGTCGCTGTCGGACATCCAGGGTAAACCCACTGCTCTAAACACTGTGCTGTACTGTCGCCGGTTAGAGTAATCTGGTACGACTCTGGTTGACTCGGCCACGGCTGGCTTTACACCTAGCTAACGGTCCTCGTCGCCTGCTCTTCCCTAATGTGGCCAACCTTAGTACCTTCCTTTATGACATACACCCATAGAGTGGTACAAAGTGGCGAGCTAGGAAGGCAACTACTGCCTCCGAGTCCAACTTGAGCCGTAACCCAGCGCCAACTGTCCTCTGCAGTCTAACCCCTTCCCCCCTCCCCCTGAACGAGCTCAAGCTGTCCGACAACTGGAGAGGCCTCACCTCCCAGTCCCTCCACGTTCCCCATTTCAGCCACCCTACAAGACCGCCGGCAAGCCACATCAAGTCGTCGCCGACTTCCACCAGGGACTCCACGTACCACTGGGTATATCAAACCCGTGGTTCCAGCCCAGCAGGGCCAGCAGCCCTCCGCGGGCTCCCACCAGCACCGCCAGCCACAGCACCACCTCCGCCCAAAGATTTGGCACAAGTTCCAGCCGACACCAGCGGCCGAGTCAGGAGTTACCCCAGGCTACGCCCACTCCAGGTAAACCAGTGTTGCAGAGGACAGTTAAGCCTACACCAGACTTTGTGTCGTGCCGTCAAGCCACATGCCCCAGCTTATATACCGACCGGGGTCCAGTTAGCAGACAATAAAGTCAGCCCAGTCATATCGCCCATGTCTCTGAACAACACACTAAAACCTTGCCTGACAGTGACGTCGCCGTCAGTCACCCGATGTCACGCATAAACATAATCATTATTAAATTACGTGAGTTAGTATTGTGGAGTGTAAAGATAATTTAAATTTTGTTTGGTCTCCATTTTTGTCTTTTACAAATACGCACAGTAACTATTCTATTCCTTTATTACTTGCTGAATGACTTGGTCAACAGAACACTGTTGGCTGTATAGGTATTCCAAGGTCACACAAAATGGCCAATTTTTTATTGCATTACTCAGATTTGAATCACAGTGGGTGCAGTTTTACAAGCAGTTAAGTTTGTAATGTAATGTTCCCAGACTTGTTACCCGGCCGATGTTTATTATAATGCAGCCTCAAAGGTTGGGCGCCATGTTGTACTGTTCGGCACTTGTTACTGTCGACTGTTTACGTTGCCACAGCTTGCCCTCGACTAGATCAGAAGGTAGAAACACGAGACTCAGTTAATTGAACACTAGTTACTTAAGAAAGAAATAAAGTTCCAGAGTATTTTGTATTTTGTTCTATACTTTATTTATCATTTCCATGACCCAGTTCACATACGAATGTCCAGTATGCAGAGTACGAACCGTTCAGAGATAAATATACGAGTACAGAACAGCGCCACAGTGGTTTACCGTTTACTAATGTCTCAAAACTTGCATCGCAAGACTAATTTACGAAGGCAGGAGGGATATTCGTTCCCTCCTGGCACCCTAACGACCCCCCACACCGGCGGAAATAAGTTGATAGACTTTAGGTTAAGTTGAAAAGAAATTATGTGAAAAGAATTAACGGTCGCGGGTGCTTGCCGGTGTGGGTGAAATACTTCACGCCTGATGCGTCTTCTCACGCCCGATGCGTCCTCTTCGACGGTTGGTTACTTTTTCTCCTTGAGGCGATAGACGCCACTAGTATTTATGTGCAGGCCTATCGCCCCCTTCTCCTAAGATAAGCGCCCGGCATCCCGCATCTGCCAGCAGCGTCATCTAAAACTGCACGTGTCCCGCTCTCAACACGTTATCGACTGCTGCGCCATCAACAGAAACTAACCTCTAGTACAACAAAAAATTGTTGACGTTTCCTGAAAATGCGCTGGAGGAACTAAAACTGTCGACGCATTCAACAGCCCGATAAACTAACCTCTTGTTTCGTATAACATTAGTTGACGCATTAAACTGCGCCGAAGGAACTAAACCTGTCGACCTTGCCCGATCCACAGAAACGAACTAATCTAATTAATGCTGACGTTTCCCCAAAAAACCAAAGTTCGAAACAAAAACTGTAACCGTCCTCCTGATAAAACGTAACATGGCAAGCGTCCTCCCGATAACCTACAAACACACACGTCTGCCGGATAAACTATCACGGGAACCGAGCCACCACGGCTTTAAACTTCAGATCCGATAAAAATATTAAGAAGCTTTCCAAAGCTTCATACACACGAAAGAATTTTACACCAGAGTCCCGAAAAATTACGAATATTGCATCATTACAGTAAAACCTGCAATTTAATCTCCTATTTATCACACAGTAATGCCTTAAGGTGCTGTTGGACACGAGGGAAATAAACATATATTACCAATTAAAATCTGAAGGATTTTTCCCGATAATTCCGTTTTGCTATCTTGTGAGTAAAATTAGATACTGACAATTATTTTTCACCAAAATGCAGTTTGGACTAATTTGTGGGCATTCTGTTGAGTTGAGGTTATGTTTTCATGTTTCACTAGCCATGTGTGTGGCATACGTCAAATAAAAAATTTGATGTTGGTGTTACTAAGCCCATTTTGTTTGTCTTCTTTTTTTCTTTTTTTTTTTTGGGCAAATAACAATAAATAATTTAAGTTGCCCAGAAACACTTTTTTTTTTTCTAAGTTTGAAGTAAAAATTTTATTTCACATACGAAGCCGAATATTAAAAATATTCTGTTCGAATTTTTGAAGTTTCGCCTACCCCTATCCTTTATTCTTATTAGCTCCATTATTGGCCAAGGTTGGTTAGTTGGTTTGGTAAGTGTATACAAGCAATATGAACAATTTACATCTAATAAGTTAACATTTCCCCACTCTCATGCTTTGCAGAAACTTTCTCAGTTTACCATTTTTTTTATTTTTAGATTTTTTAATGCAGAGCTATATTGGCAAGACAACTACAGGTCAGGACTTCAATTGACACTTGCAAGGAACTGCACTAGGGTACAGCAGGAAAATCCCAATTATGCAGGTGCCGCTGCAAGGGTCCAGTGTTTGCTATGGAAAGAGTAAACTATGCACCGGGATTATCTTGCATCTTGAGGTTGCCTGGATTTAGTAATTAAATGATGAACTAGTTCCCAGTATCTTAAGTCCAAACTACTGATTGAAGGAGGCACAGTTCTCACCACTCTGGTACTGTACCACAAGTCACAAGTCTTAGTTGTGGGACCCATAAAAATTGTAACGCCAAAGACAATAGTTATTGAATGTAAAAAATTTGTAAACACTACAATATGTTTTTTATCAAAATATTTTTTATCATTTTAAAAAGCTTTGTAAAGTTTTTATTATATAATACACGAATGCCATTCATTTTTTATGTTAACCAGGTAAAATTGATTAAAAATTAAAATCATTCTTGGGAACAATAAACTTATACCTAAGACAAAGTCCACATGAAGATGTGTTGCCACTAAATGGAACTATAGTCGGTTCACGACGGGAAGAAACTTTTGAAAATCAACATTTGAAAAAACACCCTAGCCGTTAGCTACATGTATATAACATTACAAGCAGCGGCGAGCGCGGATACAGTTATGCCGTCAGGTTGCCAGCACAAAGAGAGTAAATAGTTCCAAAGTTTTAACGTAATTGTTAATTTATCGCTTACAAATGGGCGTAGAAAATAATTTTATCGTATTATGCCAATTATTAATGACGTGATGCTAACGTATTTAGATTTCAACGTATTTTGCATAGTTACACGATCTCGCTCAAGGTGAAAGTAGAGCGGCCATTTGTTTACTACCAGCATTCCTTGTGTTGTTGAATGGGTGTGGTCGACACACGTGCCAGAGAATTTGTGGGATTCTTGTTTAACCTATAATAATTCATTTATCGGTTGTTTTTTTTTA